>PVJX010027669.1:0-24688 GCA_004027295.1 Dolichotis patagonum | reverse complement strand
TTTTTTTTGGAAAGGATGAACAAAACTGATAAACCTACAGCTTGACCAACCAAGAAGAAAAAAAATCAGATCAAAATGTAGACGTTACAACTGATACTACAGAAATGTAAAGGATCATAGTAAACTACTCTGAACCATCTTATTCTGGAAAACCTAGAAGTGGATAAATTCCTAAGCATACATAATCTACACAAATTGAGTCAAGAAGAAATGGAAAAGTCTAAACATACTTATAAAGAGTAATGAGATTAAAGTAATAAAAATTTCCTATTTTAAACAGTCCAGCACTTGGTATCTTTATTGCTGAATTCTACAAAATATTTGAAGAACTAATTCTAATTCTTCTTTGTTTTGGTTTTAGTTTAGTTTAGTTCAGTTTAGTTTTTGAGACTGGGCCTCTCTTTATGTAGCCCTGGCTAGCCTCAAACTCATAGTGATCCTCCTGCCTCAGCCTCCTGAGTGCTGGGATTACAGGCAAGTGGCACCATGCCTGGCTCCAATTCTTCTTGAACTATTATTGCAAAACACTGAACTGGAAAGAACCCTGTCAAACTCTCTTTTATAAAGCTAGGACTATCTTGATATCAAAACAGACAAAGACACAATAAAAAAAGAAATCTAGATCCACATACTTCATGAATAGAGATTTAAAATTTTTCAACAAAAAACTAGCAAACAATTCAAGAAAGAAGAAAAATTTAAAAAGCTCATACACCATGATCAAGTGAGATTCACCCCAGATTACAAGGATGGTTTGGCATAAACAAATTGAGCATTATATAACTCATCAACAGACTGGACAAAATCTATTATTATGTCAGTAGATACAGAGAATGCATTGCATAAGATTTACTCTCCCTTCGTGATAAACACTCAGTAAAGCCAGATGCAGCAGTGCATGCCTGTAATCCCAGTAATCAGGAGGCTGAGGTAAGGGAATCACACTGAGTTCAAGGCAGAGTGAGACCCTGTCTTAAAAAAAAACAACAAAAAAGAAACAAAAACCATCTGTACATTAGGTATAGGAAGAACATACTCAAAGAACTAAAGGCTACATATGAAGAAAAAGCCAACAGCATTCTGAGCCCTAAGGATACAGCTCACTGGTAGGGGTTCCTGCTTTATATGTGCAGGGCCTGGGTTCAACTCCCAACACTGAAAAAAAGTACTGATTGGGAAAATTTGAAAGTATTTCTTTGATAGTCAGGAACAAGACAAGAAGGTCCACTTTTTTTTTTTTTTTTGTACCTGAAATCAAATTCAGGACCTCATGCTTGCCAGGCAGGTACTGTACTGCTAATCTAAATCACTGGATAGGATGTCTACTTTTAACACTCTTAATGTAGTATGGGAACTCTTAGTAAAATGCAAATAAAGGGTATTCTAACTGGAAAGAAAGGTAAATAATCCATTTGCTGATTGTGTGTGTGTGTGTGTGTGTGTGTGTGTGTATTTGGTATTGGTAATCAAACATGTGCTTGACAGGCAGGCACTGTGCTTCAGAATGAAATCACAATAACTATTTAAAAAATAAAATATTCAAGAATAAATTTAATTACAGAAGTAAAAGAACTCAACAATGAAAATTATAAAACTTTGATAAGAAATTATAGAAGGCACCAAAAATGGAATGCTATCCCATGTTCATGGATAAGAAAAAATAACATTAAAATGACCATACTATCCAAAATAATCTATAGGGTCAATGCAATTTCTATTAAAATACCAATGACTCTTCTTCACAGAAATAGAAAAAACAATCCCAAAATTCATACAAAACTACAAAAGAGAGTAACCAATGATCCTGAGCAAAACAACAACAACAACAAAATCTAAAACCTATAAAGGTCAAGGCATTAAAACACCTGACTTCAAATACAAAACTCTACAATAACCAAAACAGCAAAGTACTATCATAAAAAGACATATAGACCAATGGAACAGAACAGGGAACCCAGAAATGAAGTTTGTAAGGCCAACTAATTTTTCACAACATCCAATGAAGAAAAAGACAGTCACATCAATAAATGGCACTGGCAAATTTGGATACACACATTCAGAAGAATGATCCCTTCCCCTCACCATATACAAAAATCAACTGAGAAAAGTATCAAAAACATAAATGTAAAACCTGAAACTGTGAAAATATTGTAAGAAAACATAGAAGAAATACTTCAAGGAATTGATATAGGCAATGAGTTTTAAAAATAGTACCTCAAAATCACCAGCAGCAAAAGTAAAAATAGACAAAATGGGATCATGTCAAACTAACAGGTTTCAATGGGCTAGGGATATAGCTCAGTGGCATAAGCGCCTGCCTGGCAAGCACAAGATCATGAGTTCAATTCCCAGTACAAAAACCAAAAAACAAGCAAACAAAAAAAAAATCTAAGAGGCTTCTGTACCACAAAGGAAATAACAGAAAGACAAGTTACAGAATGAAAGAAAATATTTGCAGACTATTCATCCAGCAAGAGATTAATATCCAGCATATATAAAGAATTCAGAAAGCTGAACATCCAAAAACCAAACTTATTCTAGTTTTAAATGGACTAAAGATCAAAGTGGACACTTGGCAAAAGACAAGACACAGATGGCCAACAAATATATGAAAAAATGCTCAATCTTACAAATACAAATCAAAACCACAAGATCTCTCATTTCAAATGGCATCAAAAAGCCGAAAAATAGTGCAGATGAGGATGCAGAAAAAAGGAAATGTCATACACTGTTGGCAGGATATTAGAACTGCCATTATGAAAAACAGGATGGAGGATTCTCAAGAAACTGAAAATAGAACTACCTACCATATGACCCATGGAACTACCCAGTGATTTCACTACTGGGTATACATCCAAGGGAGACATGATGTCTATCCCAAGAAGATACTTGCTCTCCTTTGTTTGTTATATCACCATTCTGAATGGATTATGATGGAATCAATCTAGATACTCATCAGTGGGTGAATGTGTAAAGAGAATGCAGTCTACATAAACAATAGAATATTACTCAACTATAAAGGGAATGTAATAGTGGTCACGATAGATTGAGAAGGGCAGGCAGGTAGAAATGGGATGGAAGAAGTTCAATAAGAAGCACAAAACTACAGAGAAGAATCATTAGGTTAGTTTTCCTACAACACAGTAAAGTAACTATTGGTTAAAATAATTTATATTCTGGGTCAGATTTGGGGGGAAGGGTACCAGGTATTGAACTCAAGATCTTGTGCTTGCCAGGCAGGTGCTTTGCTTCTGAGCTATATCCTCAGCCCCTTTAAAATAATTTATTATATATTTCAAAATTATTAGAAGAGCACAAAATTCCCAGCACATAAAAATAGAACACTTTTTGAAGAGATAGAAGTGCTTGTTACTGTGATATATTACACACTGTACACATGAATCTGTTTACCATGGTGTACCCCATAAGGATGTGTCTCAATAAAAAAGGAGCCGAGTATGGTAGCTCACATCTATAATCCTAGCACAGTGATGCAGGAGAAGCACAATCTGGAGCCCAGCTTGGGCAATTTAATGACTTAATGAGACCCTATCTCAAAACAAAAAACTAGAAAGGAGGCTGGGGAAGTAACTCAGTGCAAAGATCTAGGGCTCAGTGGTTCACTCCTCAGTACCACACACATGTCACTATAATTAGATTTACAAGCTCTGGCCTAGTTTAAGGAAATCATTCTTTTCCCATACCTTCAACATCAATCACGTTGATTTACTCAACTTATATAAGCTGTATACTTAATTTAATTCAATATTTGTTATAACTTTTAGATGTAGGAAGCTAAGCACTAATACAAAACTAGTATCCATAGCTAAATTCAATTTACCAAATGATTATTTGATGTCTACAAGATGCAAAGGACAATGGAGAATTCAAATATGAACACATTCCTTCAAAGAACTGAGTCACAAAGGAGATAAAACTCTCACATGAATCAATATGAAGCTTAATTCTTGCTAAAAGCAAGCAACCAACAAAATTCCTACAAAAAATGCAAAGGAAGGATAAATTACTTCAAGAGATTAACTGTCTTATTTCACTAACTGGTATTCTGCTTTCAAAAAATAACCCACAAATTACATCTACAGTCTTCAGAATCTAATTAGATTTCTTGAAATCTAAGAGGTGGTAGTTGAAGACATCTTGATCCCTGACCAGCCATATCAGTGTCATTTGGGGTCACTTGTAAGAAATGTGAATTTGTGGACCTAACCCCAAGACTTACCAAGAAACTTGGGGAGCTTGGCAATCTGTATTTTAATAAATCTCACAGGTATTTTAATGCACACTGAAGTCTGAGAACTACTAGTTTAGAAAATTGCTTATTTTAACTATTTGTAAGATGGAAACAAATCTATGGAAAAATAAGCAAATGCCATTTTCCATAAGTTCTTTTGGGGAAATGAGGAGCAGAGAGGTTGTTTTCTGGAATTGACTCCCAAAGAGACGATGCCAACAGTTTTAAAGAGTGATTTTCATGTACCTGTTATGCAATTATATAGACAGTTGTCTTTTTATAGTATTTAATGTCAATGGAATATTTTTATTTTTGAATTGTAAGCCATGTTTTCCCTTTATTTCTCGTCTTCTTTTTATAAATCACATATTTCACATGTATATGAAATTTTCTTCACAAAATCTATGGAAACAGTGACTTTTTAACAACATGTTTTGTTAAAGGGAATACTTGGCTAACAGTTATTCAGTGTCACTGGATGATTAATAACTTATTAATCACTTAATTATAAGTGTAGGGCACATATAAACTTTACCACTAAAAATGAAAAAGACACACACATTTAATGCTGCAGAAATGCAAAGATGGTACTTCTGAAAGTCACTACAAGCCTCTACTTTACTCAGTAGCTCTTAAAACCTACCAAGAGAGCTACAAAAGCCTGGGGCTTTTTTTTTGCAAGTGCCCACAAAAGCTTAAGAAGTTACAAGTATTTTTCTAGTCCTGCACTCTGCACTTCTGGTTTCCTTCCGGTTCTCCCTGAACCCACCTATTCCTTTCCTTTCCATGAAATCTTTCTTGCTTAAGGTGCATTTCAGGGCTGTTTCTTAAACCAGCATATGACTAAGCAAAATTTCTTTAAAGAACAGGTTGCCTTACATTTCTGACCTTAAAAATCACAGAAAGCCATCTTATACATAGTTTTAAAAAAAAAATCACAGAAAACTGGGAAGTATCTGCACTATGGAAGTTTGCAACATAATTCTACCTCTACCCCACCCCACACACAGCGCTTGAACCCCTTTGCTGCCCCAAGTCTAAACTACGCAATCATCATACTTGGGACTCCTTCAGCAAGATTTTTAATGAGTGACAAGAATGTAGGTTGATGCTGTCTATGGCATATACCAAGAAGCTCCAGAAACCTTAAAAAATCCAAAAATCCAGGGAACTAAGACTAGGTAAATTCTATTAATATAATTATTACTATAATTGTGTGTATGCATGCACATGTGCATGCAATGCTGGGGGTCAAAACCAGGGCCTGACACATGTTAGACAAGTGCTGTAATACTGAGCTGCATCCCCAGCCCAGCTATTAGGATAAATTTTGGATGGGAAAATTTAACATCTTGGTGTTGGAGATCTTAAAAGCCATCCTGTCCGACCTTGTTCAACAGAGGAGAAAACTAGAGCATGCTGGATCAGATGCAGCAACCACTATCCAAGATGCACTAAAGAACAAATGCACTCAGCAGAAACCTGGCAGCTTAGAAAGGGAGAGATGGCTGAGGATGATGGAGACCTGAAGAGGACTCAGGGAAGTGACATCAAGAGAAATTCGGCCTGGAGCTGTGAAGAAGCAAAAAGCAGTAGCTCACAACTTTTTCTGTGTGAAAATTGCTTGGGATGCTTATTTAAGGGCAGAATCTTGAGTAAATCCAGAGGCCTGGGAAACTAGTGCCATTGTAATCATCTTCCCAGTAACTCTGCCATAACTCAGCCTCCTTGCAATTAAGGTATTCATAAGAGTATGGTCTCACCAATGAAACATGAATTTAAGTAATGTGTGCCACTTCTGAGGAACATCCTCAAAAGTTACATACCTCCTCTTTGTTTCCTCTTTCTTAACATTGGGATGGAGACAAATGGGAGGCATCCAACTCAACCATGAGGCTGACAACAATCTGGGTGATGGGAAAACAAAACAAGAAACCAGGGTCCCTGAGACCATCATTTGAAGCAAAAAAAACCAACTTTCTGGGCTAGTTGTCTGTAACAGTAACAAAACATCCTAGCTGATATACTGCACAATGCTTGCAAGGCAGTCATTAGCAGCTCTCCTGCTGAGTCTTCATGGAGTAGCTGTAAATCAAATCCTATCAGAGAGTCCCTGAGAAAGCAAGTCTGTGGGAAATTACATGCTGCCTTAGTTCCTTCTATCCTGTATCTGCTTGTACCCTCAGAAAGAGCTCTCACCTCTCAGGCATGCCCCTCTTAGCATGCTACTATGCAGAATTCGTCAGTGCTTTCCAGTTTTGTCATACCATGGTACTTGGAAGACTTCATTTGTTTCGCTATTTGAAGGACTCTTCTCACACGGTAGTCACTGTTCAGGCACTGGAGAAACAAGAGTGAAAAAAGAGACACAGCCTAATTCTTTCAGGAAAGACAGAATAAAAATGATAATTCTGGGAAATTAAATAATAAAACAATACCCTGAATTCATCCTGTCCTGTAAGACTACATAGGAAAACAGTCTTGATCACATTGCTGAGTATCTTATTTAAGATAACCTCCCCAAATCCTTATTTCCTAAGTGCCTCCAAATGGAGATGCATCTCTACTTACATGCGTTCAGTGAGGATTTGTTCCATGAGCACAACTAAAAGCATGGAAGGTAAGAAATACAGAGAAACACATGAATAGCTGTTATTAAGAGTAACTGGCCAATATACTCATCAGAAAAATTCTAATAGACTCGTTACCATTAATACCCTTCTAAATATACCTGCTTACTTTGAATACACTTATTCCATTATTTTTGCCACTGTCTGAAGCAGTTTTGGAAGTCCTCTTGATATAGAGGAATGAAACTCCCTACTATATGTCTGGTACAAGTTCGTGTTCTCTAAATTTGAAGAATGAATTTTAGGAGCAAAGGAGGTTAAGAGCAGAATATATTTATTGAGAGAAAGAAAGCTTCTGTCTGAGAGAGACAGTAGGGATCCTAAGCAGGTTGCCAAAGACTCTGTCTTTTCTGGGGACTTTTATAGAGTAAAACCACAAGGTGAGATAGGTCCAAGGTGAGGAAAATCTGGGAATTCACAAGGTGGGCATAAAGTGGGATAGAACTATGGTTAACTAATAAGATTAATTGCTCATGTAAAATTGATTAAATTAGGGACAAATGGGGAAGTGAGTCACAAGTCATGTAGTAAGCAGCAGTGCAGTGACTCTTCCCATAGGGATTGGGAAAGTGACTTCTGGCTTCCTCAGGGTGATAGAGACCTATTTAGAATTTCAGTCCTTAGGATATGGGTTCATTTGTTTGATCTTTTGTCTTAAGGCATGGCCCACAGAAGGAGGTGTCTGTCTCCACCACAGTTGCAAGGTACCTGGGCTTCTGCTCTGGCTCTTTTGAGGGCTCAGCCCTGTCTCACCGCCTATAATATTTCTAACTAACTCAGCAGCCTGTAACAGTCTTTCATGAGTGTCTTTATAAGATGTGATAAAAAATATGGAAGACTGGTACCAAATACCATCCAACAGAAAGGTAGGCATTCTGGTGTATACTCATCCACCTCATTCACCAGATCTGGCACTGGGTGACTTCTGAGTCTTCCCCAAAGTCAAAATGACCAGAAACATAACCACTTCGAGTCAACTCAGGGCATCAAGGCAACCATGATAACACAACTCTTGTGCTCTGGCTCTGCAGCCTTTCATCATGAGATGATGCAGCAGGAAGATGCTCACCAGAGGCCAGCCCCTTGGTCTTGGATTTCACAGCCTCCAGAGCTGTAAGAAATACATTTGTTCTTTATAAGTCACTAAATCTGCTGTATTCTGTTATACTAGCACAAAGTTTATGAAGATTGTCAACCCCATGTGGCTTCCAGTTGAGAGGGAGAGAGAGAACTCCCTGTTTTTATCACATGTGTGTATGTAATTTCAAGCAAATTACTTAACTCCTGGAGACACAGGTTCCTCATTTGCAAAATGAGGATACCGTAATAGTATGTAACACATAGGGTTGATATGGAGATTATACAGTACAAATTAAATTATAAAACTGATATATAACATGTACTCAATAAAAAATCTACTATTGTTATATTAGTAAAATAAATATTTGACTTTATATAAGGAGTATATTTGAGATATAGTACTGTTCTATGATCTAATTCTTGAGTACTTTCAGTAACATGGCTCTGTTTCCATTTTAAAACTTTTGTGAGTGTCTTGGTTACTTTTCTCTTTGCTGAGACAAAATACCTGACACCCAAAGTTAAAGGAGGATGGGGATTTAGCTCAGTGGCTTAAGCACCTGTCTGGCAAGTGCGAGGTCGTGAGTTCGATCCCCGGTACCAAAAAAAAAAAAAAAAACCAAAGTTAAAGGAGGAGATGTTTATTGGAGCTCACAGTTTGCAGAGATTTTGATTGGCTCCAGGGTAGGGTGGCAACGGTAGATGGACATCACAGAGGAGAACAGTTCATGGAAGGCAGAAAGCAGCAAAGTAACAAATAACAAGCAGCAAGCAGCAAGCATTGCTGCAACAGCAGTCCTCCTTCTGTCCATTATAGTCTATCCAGGCCCTTACGGCTTTCCCACCCAGCACTCTCCAAAACAAAATCAGTAGACTAACTTAGTAATCAAACATCCTTAATTCCAGCATCACACATTCTAGGTCCAGCCACCTCTGAAAAGCCCCACTTATGACTATATGGAACTCTGAGGGGACACCTAGATACAAGCTGTAACAATGAAGTTCGTCTTTTCAACTACTTTATCCATTATCTGAATGTATCCTATATTTAGCTCATGAGTAGGATCCATGAATGGTATAGACTGAATGTTTGTCCCTCCCACCAAATTCATATGCTGAAATCCTAAAACCCAATGTGATAGTAGGCAAAAGGAAGCAAGACCTTTGGGAGGTAAGCAGCACGAGAATAGAAACCTCATAAATGGAATCATTGTCCTTGTAGGAGATTCCAAAGAATCCTTTCATCTTCTTTCTGCCATATGTGGCTGTAACATGTAGTTGACTGCCTGAAACCTGGACTTGGACCTTCACCAAATCACTGGTTAGAGTCCCAGCCTCCAGAACACTAAAGAATGCCTTTCTTTTGTTTAGAGGCCACTCAGTCTATTTTACATTGCTACAGCAGCCCAAACAGACTAGGATATAGGCAAAAATTTTGATGTATGCATTTTTCTGCAGTGTAAATCCAAAGTATAGATGAATTCTAAAAGGATTCATAACTCAAAAGCAGTTAAGAACTGTGATTTAAATGAACCATTCCTTGCCAGATTGGTTCATTTAAGTGTTGCATGCCTGTAATCCCAGCACACAGAAGACTGAGGCATGAGGATTGCCATGAGTTCATGGCCAGCTGGGCTACATAGTCAGTTCAAGGCCAGCCTGAACTACATGGCAAGACACTGTTTAAAACTAAAATAAATAGGCAAATTTAAAAATAAATAAATAAACCAATCATCGACCTTAACCGAGTAATATTATCTTTGTATTTCAGCATCTCCAGATGTGTGTTTGTTTAGTTAAATCACTCTTCTCCCATCCCAAACTGTGAAAGCTTTCTCAAAAACACAGCCAAAAGCAGGAACATAAAACTCTAATAGTGCTACTCATTTTAAAATTAATGGTTCCATTATATTCCAGCTTCTCAGTGGAACAGGTCTAATGGTCAATCGCTTAGACAACTTGAGTATAGTTAAACAACCTCCAGACACCTTTTCAGTCAAGGTTTTAAAAATCTGAGTTTCTGCATCCTTTCCCCATAAGGCTTATTTCTTTTTCCCTGAAAAGTATGGCCTCATTTAGACATCTCCCGCTTTAAGTGCAATCTAAATCACCACTCTTAAGATACATATGCTCCATTAAACACCTGCAAAGCACCCTCTAAATGTGTTCTCAACCCTAAAATTTAATGCTGCTATCTACATAGTCCAAATTTGTGATTTGAAAAATGAATACTGTGATTTTAAAATTAAACTGCCACCAAAAAGATTTTTAAAGTGGAAATTATAGCTGCCTATTTTGACTCTTGAGGATTTGGGTTCTAAGATCCACAGAAGCAAAAAGACTATGTAGGGAATACAGGAAAATCAGTTGCCTAAGATCAGTTTCTCCATTTATAAATGGGAGAAATTAAGGTGTGTCCAAAATTTAATTCTTAGAGCAAATCACTGGTGGCTGGGGAGATGCCTAGGACTCTCACTGTAGAGGAAAGGTTTGGCCTCTGTTCCTCTCATATCCTTCTCCTCTGGAAAGCACCAACCTGTGGTCCTTTTCACTTAAGTTATGAGTCTGCACACCACAAACTTACGAGCATACTCATGTCTCTCAGGACCATGTGTATTAAAATGATGTTTCAATATAAAATATTGAGAAAGGGAAATGGAATAAAACAGTGGAGTGCCAGAAGCCACAGGAAGATGAAGAGAGATGAGGGTCGACTGAGAACAAGAAATAAGCTAACCAGCCTATAGCATGAGAGCTGACTCTTCAGAAAGGCCCCACAGGGAGCATCAGCTTAAAGATTTACCCAAAGCCAGGGCTTTATCTCTGCCGAGGGCTAGAGCTTTAGTGCAGAACCTTTGCTTGGCAGAGCAACTAATGCTGTTCTATTTCATAGTCTGGTGGGCATGTAGTGAAAGAGGACTTCAGACTCATCTGCTGCCAGCTAACTGCATGACTTTCAGTAAATAATGTAACTCTAGGGGGCTCAGTTTCTTTACATGGAAAATATATTATGTAAGTCAGCTGTTATGGCTGCCTTGATGTCCTGAACTGACTCGTTCGCCTTTCGTAGTCATTTTGAGGAAGAACCAAAAGTCACATAAGTGGATGCAGACACACTGTGATATTCTCACCACCCTGTCTTTGGGGAAGCACTCAGCAGCAACATTCACTATATTTTTTAGTCATACCTTATAAAGGTACTCATGGGGCTGAGGGTATAGCTCAGTAGTATACCGCCTGCCTGGCAAGCACAAGGTCTTAAGTTTGATTCCCAGTACCAACAAATTAAAATAGGGCTAGGAATATAGCTCAATGGCACATGTGAGGTCCTGAATTTCAGTCCCAATATCCAAAAATAAAATAAAATAAATAAAGATATTCATGACAAAATACTTCAAATTTTGCTCTTTTTTTCATAAAATAAAAGAATTATAAAAAAGAAAGTGTCATGAATGGTGTAATGAGTGTATTCAAAAATGCCCAAAGTGCATCTTCAGGAGAAAGCTGCTTACTAAAAAGGGACCCCATAAAAGTAGTAGAGGTAGAGATACATGAGCTAACCAATGCACAAATCTTGGTATAGGACTGCATGAAATATGAAAAAAAAATTATACCACCAAAAGAAAATAATAACTGTCTAGCAACAGATTCCAAAGAAACTGAAATGAAGTGCCTGAAATATATTCAAAGAATGATAATTTTAAAAACTTCAATGAGATCCAAGAAAATACAGGAGAACTGCGAAATGCAATTAGGAAGGCAATATAGGCTATAAGTGAGAAATTCAGCAAAAAGATAGAAACTTTGAAAAAGAACCAAACAAATCTTGGAGAATAAGAACTTCAAAGCCAAAGAAAAACTACAGTTGAAAATTTCAACAACAGACTAGATCAAGCATAGGAAAGAATATCTGAAGTTGAAGATGACCTTTTGAACTATGCCATACAGGCAAAGAAAGACAGAAGGAAAGAAAGAAAGGGACAGGAGGAGAAAGAAAAAGAGAAGAGAAAGCCATAATAAAAGGATTCAAAATATTTTTGTTCAGAAAAAGATGAAAGTGGGGGAGGGGTCTACGGCCATACCACCCTGAACGTGCCCGATCTCGTCTGATCTCGGAAGCTAAGCAGGGTCGGGCCTGTTTAGTACTTGGATGGGAAAATGGGGGAAGGAAAAGAAAGGGAGATAAATAATCAAGATATATCAAGTACATATACCTACTCCCTTAAGTGAGTACAAAGATGTACTAAAAAAATGACTTTTTAAAAAAGATACTTGGGGTTGGGAGAAAGTAAGGTAATACACGGAAGTATTCTCCACCTGACTCTGAAAGTGACAAGAATCAGAGCAACAAAAGAGACTATATTCTGAGAGGAAGAGGAAGAGCTATGGGAATCAAGAAAGAGGTGACAGGAAAGCCTAAAACCACAGAGAAAAAGAAAGGCAATCCCAAGAAAAGTACAAAGCAGTCTCCCTACTCCCACAACATGGGAAGAATACAGGCAACCCTGATGCTGACCACAGTCTTAGCCACAGGAACAACTTGTGGTTCTTTTTAAATGTTAGATGAGCTTGTCTGACTGTGGCTCTGCCAGTTAACAAACTAGAGAAGAAATCTAATACATCACTCAGCATCTCTCAGAGTGTGATAACCAGGCGCCATCTTGAGAAGGGCCCGTTGCTGGGAAATAACTATTTGGTGATCAGGAAACATAGAATATTCACAATCTTGGGTCTCTCAGAATATCCTGTCACAGTGACTGATGGGAAACAGCCATGAGAAACAGTCATAGGGAAGGGAAGGATCTGACACAAACCTGCTGAGCAGTTTAATGAGTAGGAACCCTAGCCATGGAGGGCAGAGGGTAGAGAGAGGGTTGGTGACCACTGTGTCAGGGATTGAGAACAGTCACATGTAGTCTGGGGTCAGAGCCAGGTCTCAGAGTGATATAGGGGAATGAAACTCCCGACCTACTATATGTCTGGTACAAGTTTGTGTTTTCTAAAAGCAACGAATAAAGTTTAGGAACAACAGAGGTTAAGAGCAGAATATATTTATTGAGAGAAAGAAAGCTGTCTGAGACAGAAGGAGAAAGAGTCCCCAGCAGGTTGCCAGGGACTCTGTCTTTTCTAGGGACTTTTAATAAAGTAAAGTCCTGAGGTCAGACAGGTCCAAGATAGGAGAAAATGGGAATTCGCAAAGTGGGCATAAGGTGGGACAGAACTGTAATCAACCAATAAGATTAATTGTTCAGGTAAAATTGATTAAATTTGGTAAAAAGCCGGGAAGGAGTGGCATAGTAAATGGGCATGCTTAACAGAAGTGACTCTTCCTGTAGGGGGTTGGGATGGTGACTCCTGGCTTCCTCAGGGTGATAGAGTACTGTTTGGACTATCAATCCTTAGAATGTAAGTGTATTTGCTTTGGCTTTTGTCTTGAGATCTGGCCTGCAGCCGGAAGTGTCTGTCTCCTCAGAAGTCACAAGGTATCTGAACTGCTGCACTGGCTCTTTAGAGGGCCCAGCCCTATCTGAGTGCCTATAATATGTCTAACTAACTCAGCTGCCTGTAACAAGAGCAATGAGACTGAGACCAGTGGGTGGCTTGGTTCCTACAGGACCCTTAGTCTCCCACAGAACTCAGTTGTCTGTTTCCCTCCCCTACTGTCTGAGGCTCGCGTATTTGCCGTACCTGTGGGTACACAGACCGAGGCACTCTGGAGTGAGTGAGCACCTTCCCCTCCCACATACTACCAAAGCTCATCCAAGCTAGGGGTAACCCTAAGTGCACACACAAAAAGTCTGTAGAGTGCATCCAGCCTTATCGCAGCATGTATCCTCTAACTGGCCAAAAGGGATAAGCAGAGCTGAGCTCAGCCTATATCCAGCACCAACCTGTTTGCTGGGAGCTGGAAGGAATTATAACACTCGTTCTCTACCGTGCTTCCAAGCCTTGCAGATTTCACTAATAAAGAGCCCAGAAGCAAACTTCTCTAACTCGAGTACACAGAAAAGCAGAATGAAGATCTTAACAGATCAGCATGAACTAATGGGATTCATGACCATCAAACCTACGTTACAGAAGATACTTAAAGGAGTCCTACATACACAAGGCAAGCAAGAAAAACATAATTGTGGGAGCCTAGAGAAAAAAAAAAATCTCACTAGAAGAGTAGATAAGTGAATGAGAATTACAAAAGATATAAACATTACTAATTCAGTAAATCATAAAATCCCCAAGATAAATAAGAGAGAGGGAAATGGACTAGGTTATTCAAAACATCCAGAAGAATACTAATGAAATGACACAAATTAGTATATACCCTTCAATAATAACCCTGAATGTAAGTCATATTAATTCTCTAGTTAAAAGATGCTGACTGTCTCATTACATTAAAAAGCAAGACCCAAAAGTTTGTCTCTTGAAAGAAACTCATCTCACTGACAGACATACAAGAAGAGAGAAAGCTACAGGTTAACCAAAGAAATTTTAGAAATGATACAAATTCATGGAGGCTGAAGAAATCACTTTAAACAAACAATAGATCATCAAAGAAGCCAGAAAGTACATTTTAAATTTTTCTCAAAAAATAAATAAAAATGAAAACACAACTTACCAAATCTTGTGGGATGCAGCAAAAGCAGTATCCCAGGGAAGTTTATAGAACAATGTGCACTTCTACTAAAAAAAGAATAGAAATATTTTAAATAAACAACCTAACAATGTGTCTTGAGGACTTAGAAAAGCAAGAACGAAATATAACCAAAATCAGTAGGAGGAAATAAATAAGATCAGAGTGGAAATACAGTAGTACTTGGTTTACAAACTTGATTTGTCCAATGATTCTGGGAGAGATGGTAGCAGTAATGTTCGTGCAGGGAAGATGGTCGTGGTCCTGTTCATCACCCAGTGAACAGATACAAAGTTAGCATACAAAATTAGTAGCCTTTCTATACATAAGTAACAAATTTGCTGAAAAATAAATAATCATAAGACAAACATTTATAACATCTGTAAAGCAATGAAATACCTAGGAATAAACTTAACCAAGGTGGGGGAGTTGAAAGATCTCTACAATAAAAATTAAAAACAACAAAGACAGAAGTTGAAAATTTTTCAATAGAAAATAGAAAGACCTCCCATGTTCATGGATCAGAAAAATTAAGATTTTTTTTTAATTGCCACAGATGTAATTCAATTCCCATTTTTAAAAATGACATTGTCAGGCCAAGGATTTATTTATTTATTTATTTATTTATTTATTTATTTTGGTGCCAGGTTTCAAACTCATGACCTCATGTTTGCCAAGCTGACACTTATGCTGCTGAGCTAAACCCTTAGGCCCCAGGCCAAGGATTTAGCTCTGAGGCTCAAGCGCTTGCCTAAGAAGCACAACGTTGTGAGTTCAGTCCCCAGTACCAAAAAGAGGAAAAAAAAAAAAAGACATTCTCCACCAAACTAGAAAAAAATCTTCAAATTCATATGGAATCACAAAAGACCCTGAGTACTCAAAGTAATCATAAACAAAAAGAGTAATGCAGGGGTCATCACAATACCTAACTTCAAAACACACTGCAGAACCATAGTATCTAAAGCAGCCTGGTATTGGCATAAAAACAGACATACAAACAAATGAAACAGAAATGAGATCTCAGAAAAAAAGTCTATAAATCTATAACCAACTGATTTCCAACAAAGATGCCAAAAAATATATTTTGGAAAAAAAACAAGTGCTTCAACCTATTAAAACTGAATATCTATATGCAGAATACTGAAACTTGACCCCTAACTCTCATCTTGAACAAAAACCAACTAAAAATTATCAAAAACTTAAATTTGAGGACTGAAACTACTAAAATGAAACAAACATATTAAAATATTGATATAGACCATGATTTTCTAGACAAAACTCCAAACACAGAGAAAACAAAAGCAAAACTTGGCAAATAGGATTATGTGAAAATAAAAGGCATCAGCATAGCAAAAGGAGCAACAGAGTGAAGCAATAACCTACAAAATGGAAGAAAATACTTCCCAACTATTTGTCTAATGAGGGCTTAATATTCAGAATATATAAAGAATTTGAAAAATTTAATAAAAAGCTAGTAATCCAATTTAAAAATGGGCAAATGATCTGAATAGGCACTTCTCAAAAGAAGAAATTTAAGTGGCCAATGAATACATGAAAAAATGCTTAATATCATTACCTATCAGGGGAATGCAAACCCAAAGTACAATGAGATACCATTTCATGCCTGTTAGAATGACTATTATCAAAAAACAAAATGATAAATCAGGTATGGCAACACAAATCAGTAATCCTAGCACTCTGGGAGGCTGAAACAGGAGGATTGCAAATTTGAGCCCAACTTGGACAATTTAGTGATTTAGCAAGACCCCGTTTCAAAATTAAAAGTTAAAAAGGGGTGGAGATGAAACTCTTTACTAAGAGATCCTGAGCTCAGTCCCCAGTAGTACTATCCATGTCCACGTGCATGTACACACACATGCAAAAAAAGAACAAAAAGAAAACCACAAATGATGGCAAAGACAAGAACAAAAAAGAACTCATGGGCCAGGGATATAGCTCAGCGGCAAAAAGCACCTGCCTGGCAAGCATAAGGTTGTAAGGTCAATCCTCGGTACCAAAAAAATAAAAAATAAAAAGGAACTCAAACATTGATAGGAATTAAAATTAGTATGGCTATCATGGAAAACAGTATGAAGTTTCATCAAAAAACTAAAAACTACCATGTGATCCAACTACCCCACTTTTAGGTATATAGTCAAAAGAAATGAAAGCAGCATACCAAATAGATAACCTGCATACCCATGTTCATCATAGCTCTATTCACAATAGGTTAAGATAAAATCAGTCTAGGTTCCCATCAACACGTGAAAGGGTAAGAAAATGTGGTATATATACTTGATGGGTGGTGTATATATATTATATATATAATATATATATATCCATAAAGAAGAACGAAATTTTTTTCATTTGCAACAAAATGGATGAACTATAGATCATTATTTTAGGTGAAATAAGCCAGACATGGAAAGTCAAGTATTAAAAATTCTCCATCATATGCAAAGACTTAAAAAAAAGTCAACCTGAAAGATTAATAGTGATTATTAAGGAATGGGGAATCTGTAGTAAAAGGGAGGAAGGTGGGAAAAGGGTACACTCTGTATGTATGTACGTTTGTATGTGTGTATGGAAACATCACACTGAACTCAATACATACAACTAATTAGTGTTAGTTGGGGAGCGGGCAGAGGGAAAGGAGATGAAAGGAAAATGTGCTATGTACATGTACCAGCTCCTCACAAGGAATATAAACACTTCATGCAGCCAATGTGGAAAAAAAAGGAAGGGGACCAAGAGTAGGATTGGGGGAGGGAAGGAAGGGTAAGGGAATAAAAAGGAATTAAATTATGTAGTATGGCTATAATTAATTTATTTATGTATTAGATACATAATTAATTTGATCTTGTGTTATGTGCATAGTCAATTATGTGTTTAATTATGTATTGTGTACATGTACTAATTTCCCACAAGGAATGTAAACATTATGTACCATTAGCATGTACAAGTAATTAAATAAATAAATGGTCCTTGAGAGACCTATAATCGATCTGAAAGTACTCTTGAGGGACCATCCCAAATCTTTCAGAGGTTTATAAAGACCTTTAAAGTCATTTCTTTGTGTGCATCTTGACTCTGGGTCTTCCTGATAACTCCCTGGATTTGACCTTTGGGCTGAGGGCTTTTTTACTGAGAATGATTTGCTTACTGGAAAGAATGACTTTAGCCCACTATAGTTCTTCTAAATTTTCCTGGAAAACTGAGTCATTCCTTTCTCTACAGTTCTGTTTTATCATTTGTAGCTAAAATAAACCAATTGGCACTTTCAACTTTCTGCCAGGAAATCTTGGCTAAGCCTAGCCATTATTTAGATGAAGTTTCTGTTTTCCATGTTAATACAGGTGACAAAACTGATAAACATTTTGTTACAACTTGGCAAAGTCACCTTTTTGCCACCTTTCAGTAACAATTTTCTCCTGATCCTTCCATCTTTCACTGACAGTCCTCTCAAGGTTAGTCCAGCTTTCACTATTGAACGTTCAAGACCAGTTGAAACTGAGACACTAAATATACAAAGGGAAAATGACCATACAATATATAAAGATAGGACTTTGACCTATAATTTGCAGCAGCCAGCTGATGAAGACAATCCATTTTCTGCAGTAGCCAACACAGGGAACTTGCAAACCATAAGCTGTAGTATTCACTGTATTCACAGAAAGTCATACTGCTTGTCTTGGATTCTTTTTCATGGATGGGACAAAATACCCCATCCGTAAGTTAAGGGAAGAAAGGTTTATTTTAATGCAGTTTGTAGAGGTTTTAGTCCATAGGTGGCTGGCTCCAAGGCACCAGACCATGGCAGAAGAGAAACAGCTCATGGCATGGCAGGCAGAAAGCAACAGTCCTTCCTTCTTTCCCTCTTTATTCCACTTATGCTGCAAACCTATTGGTTAGTGCTACCTACACCCAGGGTGAGTCTTCCCTCTTCTGTGAACCCACCACCCATGCCCATAACTATGCTAAACCAGACACTGGAGCAATCCTGTATCACACACCCATGATCCAGTCACTCCTAAAAGCCCTTCCTATGAGGACATGTGGTTTTGAGAGACATCTGATATAAATCATCGCACTGCCATCTGTAACAATAATCCAGGAAATTGAAGCGCCAGCAGGCCCTTCTTCCTCTGAGGTTCTAGGAAAGGAGTCCATGTCTCTCTTCTTCTAGTTTCTGGTGGTTCTGACAATCACTGACCTTTCTTGGCTTGTAGATGTCTCATTCCAACATCTGCCTCCGTCTATACATGGTCATCTTTCTTGTGTGGGTATAAGAGTCTTTGTACAAATCACACCCTTTTTAGAAGGACATCAGTCATACAGAATTTAGCGCCCACTATAATCCAACATGACTTCATCTGAACTTATTTACAACTATGAAGACCCTATTTTCAAGTATGATCATGTTCAAAGGTTCCAGATGAATAGTACAGTACAGACCAGTACACACAGTGACAGTGCAGACCTCATTCTGTCTGACATTACTTATGGTTGTATAATTGTACTTTCTATAATCTACCAAGTAATTCATTGAATTACAGCAGCAAGCAGTGTTCTCCTGCTCTTAGGTACTTTAATTTGAAAAATGAGGCTTCAAATACTTTTCTAGATTTCTATAAAGATTTTCATGAAAATGCAAAAAAAACACAAACAAAACATTGTGGCTATTTTCTCCAAAGAAAAACTAGATTTTGGTCATCCATCTGCATATTTATAATGTAAATCTCAAGAAATACCAATGTAAATCTCAAGAAATTCCACTCAGTCTATAAACTTCTAGGAGGTAAAGTTGGTAATAATAGCAGAGCTCCTAGTCAAAGTGAATTTACATTTGTGTTCAGTTTTGCTACTGCACAAAATAAAAACGATGTCATAAAAGCTGCTAGCAGTTCAGAGAAGTATTATTGGCTTACTTTTTTTTTCTGGTACCAGGGATGGGACTCATAACCTCACACTTGTCAGGCAGGCACTTATTCTGCTGAGCTAAATTCCCAGCCCCTGAGAAGTATTATTGGAAAAGGAAACAAAAACATTTCCTACCACATCGTAGGACAGAAGGAAATCTGTTAGTTACTTTTTATTAAAATACATTATATCTGTTTAATTAGGACCATTTATGTTCTCCTTTTAAAGCAAGTATATTTATATATCAAGAATATATAAGACCTACAAATTTATGCAAAAATATATTTTAATAATTGTATATCAGAGTCCAAGAAAATTATTAAGAGATATTATATTTTACCCACCTATATTATTTAGCTAGTTCTATTAATTACTTCTAATTGCATTAACCAATCCTATCACTGTTTAATAATGAGTTGTTAAGTAATAGTAAGTTGTTAAGTAATAGTTTATTAACCTATAGAATGCTGTTATTTTTTATAAAATTTACATGTTTGTGTATATATGTGATCTCATATTCCACTTTTTTTTTTTGTACTGGGGATCAAACTCACAAACATATTCCGCTTCTTTTTTTATTTTAAAGGGGGTAAAATTTAACAGAACAAAACAGAACAAAACGGGACATAAGAAAGCATAAATCTCAAAGCTAGACAACCAGAGATCTTCACTATCTGTCATATTGGCTTGTTTTCTTCCAAATGGTTGTCCATACCTTTGTATATGGCAAGTTCATACAAAACAACGTAGCCAATCTTTCACAAGATGTCCAGTTCACTGGCTCCCACTTGCTAAACGGGGGGTGGGGGGTGTGACACGACACGGGATGGGGGACGGGGTGACATGAGATGTTTGATACTCAGCCCTCAGGCCGGCAGGCTCACAGTGGCTCACCAGAAAGGGGAGGAGCTCCTTGTTCCCCCGGCACCCCAGGTTGCCGCGTGGTGCAGGTCAGAGCCAGCCATATTCCACTTTTGAGAATAATAGAGATTTGAATGAAAGTCAGAACTAACTCCATTAATTTCATTATATATCATAATCATAATCATATTCTCTATTTTATGAATTAGAAATTTATAGCCCACTTAAAATATTAATTTGAAGCTAGCAATCATTTTAATAGGAAGTAGATAATATTTATTTTTTCCAAAATGAGAATTAACCATAATTGAAATACATATTTTATCACATGACTCAGTTAAATAAGTACTATTTAATAATATATAATCAATCTGAGAGAATCACATAAATCTTTTATGTATACTTATATTTAATGTATCTTTTAAAAACTGGTAGTTCTAGAACTCATTCCAGGTACACTGAAAAAAACAGCATTCCTAACTTACACAGAGTTGCTGCTCAAAATTTTCTTCTTTCTAACTAATAACATAGCCCTAAAGGTGACTGAGAATAGCTAAGATTTGCTAATGTTTAAATACGTTTGAAAACCTGTTTTTCTCACCAATATTCAACACTCTACAAATCAATATTTTCACCAGTATTTCTCACCAACCCTCTGTTCTTCCAGACGTGGTACATTTTCATACATATTTTAG
Source organism: Dolichotis patagonum (assembly GCA_004027295.1). NCBI lineage: Eukaryota > Metazoa > Chordata > Mammalia > Rodentia > Caviidae > Dolichotis > Dolichotis patagonum. The sequence goes on along the minus strand of PVJX010027669.1, from coordinate 3,622 downwards.
CACCTGGCTCAGCACACCCTCTAGGACTGGTCTGTCATAATTCTTAATGGTTCCTTAGCCATGTAGCAGGGTATACATGCCAGAGAGTGATTAAGATGATGGAGCATGGCATTTAAGCTAAGCGACAAGGGCTGTGAGGACCTGGGAGGTGGGGAGATGGCTCAGAGAAAAGGTGAGAGCATCAAAAATTAAAAGTCTGGTAGGACTGAAAAATGATTAGGAAAGAAGCCCCTCCGGAAGTGAGCTGAACAAATGGTATTCAGTGACCAGGATGATTAAAATGGAGGATATAGAAAATTTACTATTATTTGTAATAAGACCTAAGATACCATTAATAGAAATATAAGGTGGCTCACATATATAATTCTAAATTTTTCTACCAGCCACATTTTCAAGTGTAAAATGACAGGTGAAATTCATCGTAATTTTTTACTAAATTTAGATATTTGAACTATTATTATAATGGGTAATTGATATAAAATTACTAATGACATATACATGTATTACATCTTTAAAATTCAACATGTATTGTACACTTTAGTACATTTCAATTGACCTAGCCACTTTTTGTTTTGGGGTGGGAGGGGGTCAAACCCTGGGCCTCTCACATGCTAAGCATATACTCTATAGCAGACCTACACCCTCTGCCCCTAATCTAGCCACATTTCAGGTGCTTAATAGCTGAATATGACTTGTGGCTGCAGTACTGGAAAGTTCAGGTCTAGGGTTTAAGCAAGGGCATGAATGGTAGAAGTGGGCAGAGGTTTAGAAGGATAATGTATAGTCAGTGTTGAATCACTATACATGGATATTGGACACTCTCAGAACAATGACAAGACAGTGTCAGAAGAGATGGTAAGCAAGAGGTTAAAATCTTTGTAAATATTTTTGCACTGTGATCATATTTCTTATCTTGTATTTTTTTCATAGCATACCTTTATCACATCTAATTTAAGCTCTCAAGAGTCTTCTCCATTCCCTTTTCTCAGATATTCCCAGGAGCCTTCCCTTGGCTTGCTATATTGTGAGACATTGTACATATATTCTGCATCTCTGAAGATATCTTTATCCTGTGTTACTCTGATTTGACTTGATACAGAATTCTCAGGTCTTTGGAAGAATTCTTCATGGCAAAGTCTTCATGGCTTTCTAGATTAGGCATTGCTGACAATTAGACTGATCTCTCTCTCTCTCTCTCTCTCTCTCTCTCTCTCTGTCTCTCTCTCTCTCTCTTTGAGGCAGGGTCTCACTATGTAGTGCAAGCTGGCCTTGAACTCAGGGAGATCCTCCTGCCTCAGCCTCTTGTGTACTAGGATTACAGGTCTGTGCCACCATGCCCAGCTGATTATAACTCTTGTGTAGGTAACCTTTTAAAAAACAAAAGATATTTTTATTTTGATAATTTAATGAATTCTGAAATGTCATAATCATGTTACATAAACCAGGATCTAGCCAGGGGACAGAACTTATATGAAAAAAATGTATTAAGTTTATAATATCTAAATTTTGATATGAAGACTTACTAACTAGTAAAAAGGATTTATCATCTCAGAAGGATAAATCATGCAGAAATATCTGGTATAAGGAGTAGTTGCTACCTCTAGGACTAGGGAGAATATCCAGAGAGGAAGAGAAATACTTTTGATCAAGGTTGACCATCTTCCATCAAGGTTATAGTGTAGCACATTGGATAACTGAGAGATCTGCTGAAATACCACAAGCTCAATTCACCCTTCCCCTAAGCCACACAAACCATGCAGGGCCCAGGAAGAGAAGGCAGTTTGCCCTTCCTGTAAGTTGGCAGAAGCCATGCTGGGTCTCAGAGAAGTACAACAAGAAGCCAATTCACCCTTCCCATGAACTGCACAAACCCTGTGGGGTCCAGTTTGCCCTTCCTGTAAGCTATGCAAACTGTGTGAGGCCCAGGAAGAGAGAGGATAGCTCAGCCTTCCCATGAGCCAACAAGCAAGCAAGCTGGGAATCAAGGAAACTCCCCACCCCACACACACACACACTGTCCCTCTGTAAGCAACCAGCTGGTTCAGAGGACAGGCTGACTTCATAGCAACTGAGGTACAAAAACAACTAAAAGCTTGTACTGCTTGAATGACTTTTCAGGCCAAGCATGTAAGGCCGGTAGTCCGTGCATCTATTAGGAAGATAACAGTATGCAATATAGCAATTATGGGGGATTCTCTTCTGTCTTGTTTTTGAAATCCAATATTGTTCTCACTGTTTTGTTTTGTTCTGATTTATTGTTTTGTTTTATTTAATATTCTGTTCTGATTGGTTTTATTCTGTTTTGTTTTATTCAATTTTACTATGACTGAAAGAATGGACAACTATTGTGAAGATAACAAGATCTATTACAGTAGCCACTGTTGATAACCTACTGCCCTGTTTTGAAGTTCTGCATCACTTTCACTGTTTTGTTTTGTTTTGTTTTGATTGGCTTTATTCTGTTTTATTTTGTTAGGTTTTATTCTCTTTAAAATTAAAAAAAAATGCCACAAGCTCAGACTGGATGACAAGCATGAAGTTATCTGTGGTGGTGCCAGCAAAAGCCTTGTGAAGGTACCTTGGGGTTGCTAGCACAATTTATTAGCAGGTATACAAGCTTTCTTGCATACCACTGTTATGGTTTAGATCTAAAATTTACCCCCCAAAGTCTCATATATTCAGAGGTGGGGCTTCTGAAAGGTGGTTGGATCATGGGGTACTACACTTGGCAGGGATTAATCTGTTGATGAGTTCATGGCTGGTGCTGGTAGGAGGAGAGGTCTGGATGGAGTACACAGTGATACCTTGGTTCTTAAACTTGATTTTTTCCACTATTCTGGTTGCAAACCAAGTTGGATGATGTCACGGTTATGTCGGTGGCCCCCAGGCCTCATGTATTTGCATTGTACATTTGTGACTGGTTCATTGTCTAGTGCTTGGATTGATGGTGTCAGTGCTACACCCTCCTAGGGGGTGGAGCCAGGATGTGATATAATGGCAGGAAGAAAGTGTGTCTCTCTTTCTTGCTGGTTTCGGCCTTGCTGTTTGCAGCTGCCATGAACTGCGGCCCTGCCATGCTACCCTGCCTTGGAGCCAACTGAGTATGGACTGAAACCTCCAAAAACTGTAAGAAATAAACCTTACCTTTCCCAACTTTGGTCATCAGGTATTTTGTCTCAGCGATGAATAAAAAGTAACTAAGACAGATGAGAACCAAATAGTTAGGTTCAATAGTTGGGTTCAATGCTGACCTCATGGAGAAATTTGATTTAGTTCTCATCCAGTTGGGTTTGTGACCAGAATCATGGAGATCATTGAGTTCATGAACTTAGGTACCACTCCTGTCCCCCATTGGGCCCTTTATTTTCTGCTTCCCAGTAGCCATGAAGTCAACAACTTTTCTCCTCTAGGCCCTCCTGCCATGATGTTTCTACCATGGAGCCAGCCAAATAGTAACAAAAAAGTGACTAATATAACCACTGTGAAGGAAGCTGCCTGCAGTCAAGGAAACATACTGGAATTCAAATAAGCAAGAAAATGATCTAGGAATCAGGAAAGATCTTGCAGTATCTGCTCCACTTCATTTTGCACTGTCTTCCACATATCTTCTACTGAAAAAAGC
>PVJX010027668.1:0-24627 GCA_004027295.1 Dolichotis patagonum | reverse complement strand
CCTTATCTTTGATAAAGGGGCCAAACATGCTCGCTGGAATAATGACAGTCTCTTTAACAAATGGTGCTGGAAAAATTGGCTGTCCATATGCAGAAGACTAAAACTAGACCCATGTCTATCACCATACACTAAACTAAAATCTAAATGGATCAAAGATCTAAATATTAAAACAGAAACACTAAAACTGCTGGAAGACAAATTCTCTTCCTACCCCTCAAAGATATAGGGGTAGGAAGAGAATTCATGAACAAGAACCAAAGTACACGGGAAGTACTTTCCAGAATCATTAACTGGGACCACATCTTATTAAGGAGTTTCTGCATGTCAAAAGAGGTTTCCAGCAGAGTGAAAAGAAAACCCACAAATTGGGAAAAAGCCTTCATGGACAGTGCCTCAGACAAAGGACTTCTGTCTAGAACTTATAAAGAATTAAAAAAAATCAGACCCTCGAAATTCAAAGACCCAATCCAAAAATGGGCATCTGAAGTGAATACACAGTTCTCAGATGAAGAAATACGAATGGCAAATAAATACATGAAAAAATGTTCATCATCATTAGTCATGAGAGAAATGCAAATTAAAACCACACTGAGATTCCATCTTACTCCAGAAAGAATGGCCAAGATAGAAAACACTACCAACAACAAGTGTTGGAGAGGCTGTGGGGAAAAATGAACTCCTCTACACTGTTGGTGGGAGTGTAGACTGGTGCAACTCCTGTGGAGGTCAGTTTGGAGATTCCTCAAAAACTGGGTTTGGAAGTCCCATTTGACCCAGCTATTGTGCTTCTAGGCATATTCCCAGAAGAACTGAAAACATCATACCACAGTGATATATGTGCACCCATATTTATAGCAGCACAATTTGTAATAGCCAGATCTTGGAAATAACCTAAGTGCCCATCAACTGAGGAATGTATAAAAAGTTGTGGCATTTTTATACAATGGAGTACTACTCGGCTGTAAAGAATGATCACATCAAGATATTTATAAATTAATGGACATGACTTGAGACCATTCTCTTAAGCAAAATAAACCAAATTCACAAGGTTAAATACCATATAGTCTCCCTAGTATGAGATTTGATAAGAGTATATAAGACTTTATGGTAAGCATGAGTCCCCATCTCATAGCTTTGAAGTCTTTCATAGTTTTCAATCATCAGTTGGAATGGTTTTATCCTGTTTTGTTTGACTATATCAATCGTGATGATATGAACAGCCGTTTTGAAGAAAACAATACATTATGACAACTATTGCTGATTTAATATCATCCTTCTTAGAAGTCCTAACATGCTTCTTTTGTTCTACTACCATTGGTTCTATCTATCACATTGTGTCTGTTTGGAATTTGAATATATGTGATAGCTTAAACAAATTTTTTTTTATCAAAAATGAAATATTATAGTACCCATTGATCATTTTCTGTTATTCGGTTCAGAAAGCCCTGTAATTCTTTCACTCTACGCATGGCTTTTTACTATTGTGTTATGTTTGATATTATTATATTTGAAACTATGCTCAACTATAGCAGAGTAAGTGATATGATGTTAGCTACTGTTGATGTCCAGTTGTCTTAATGTAAAGTACTGTGTTGCCTATGTTGTCCTGTTCCGATCTGCTCTGTACTGTCCCCTTTTGTTTTATTCTCTTTCAAATAAAAAAAATTTTAAAAAAAGAGAACTGTGTGTTCATCTCAGAAGCCCATTTTTGGAGATGGTCTTTGAATTTGGGTGGGGTTGATTTTTTCAATTCTTTGTATATTCTTGATATAAGTCCTTTGTCCAAGGGATTGCTGGTTAAAATTTCTTCCCATTCTATGGGTTTTCTTTTCACTCTGCTGGTGATTTCTTTTGAAGTACAGAAGCTTCAATAATTTGAGATCCCAGTTTTTGATTCTCTGAAGTGTTGCCCATGCAGTTTGTGTTTTGTTCATGAATTCTCTACCTACCCCTATGTCTCCCAGATTTCTACCTACCTTAACTTCTAGTAGATTTAATATTTCTGTTTTAATGTTTAGGTCTTTGATCCTTTTAGACTTTGGTTTTGTGCATGATGATAGGCACAGATCTAGTTTCTGTCTTCTGTATGTGGAGAGCCAGTTTTTCCAACACCATTTGTTAAAGAGGCTATCCTTCCTCCAGTGAACATGTTTAGCCCCTTTGTCAAATATCAGGTGGCTGAGTGTCTTTGTACCTATACTTGCATCTTCTAATCTGTTCCAGTGATCCTCAGGTCTATTTCTTTGCCAGTACCATGCTGATTTTATCACTGTGGCTTTGTAGTACAGTTTCAAGTCAGGAATTGAGATGCTTCCTGCCTTGCTTTTATTGCCCAGACCTGCTTTTGCTATTCTAGGTTTCTTCTGTTTCCAAATGAGTTTTAGGAGTGTTTTCTTTAGATCTGTGAGGTATGTCAATGGTATTTTGATTGGGATTGTGTTAAATCTGTACAACAGCTTGGGAAGTTTGGCCATTTTCATGATGTTGGTTCTTCCTAGCCAAGAGCATGGAACATCTTTCCATTTTCTAATATCCTCTTCAATCTCCTTTTTTAGCGTAGCATAATATTCAGTATATAGGTCTTTTACATTTTTAGTTAGGTTGATTACTAAGTATTTTATTTTTTTTGATGTTATTGTGAAGGGCGATAGTTCCATAATTTCTCTCTCAGTGAGTTTCTTGTTTTTGTACAGGAATGCTACTGATTTTTGAGTGCTGACTTTGTAACCAGCTACACTGCTGAATTTGTTTATTACCTCTAGTAGTCTTTTAATGGAGTTTTTTGGCTCTTCTATATAGAGTATCATGTCATCTGCAAATAGTGATAATTTAACTTCTTCTTTTCCTATCTTTATTCCTTTTATTTCTTTCTCTTGTCTGATTGTCCTGGCTAGTGTTACCAGAACTATATTGAATAGGAGTGTTGATAATGGACATCCTTGTCTTGTTCCTGATTTTAAAGTGAAAGCTTTCAGTTTTTGTCCATTTAGTATAATATTGGCTGTTGGTTTATCATAGATGGCCTTTATAAGGTTGAGGTAGACACCGTGTATTCTGAGTTTCTGAAGGGTTTTTATCATGAACATGTGTTGAACCTTATCAAAAGCTTTTCTGCAACTATTGAGATGACCATGTGGTTTTTGTTTTTGGCTCTGTTGATGTGGTGTATTACATTTATTGATTTGTGTATGTTAAATCATCCCTGCATTCCTAGAATGAATCCCACTTGGTCATGATGTATAATCGTCTTGATGATTTGCTGCATTCTATTTGCCAGTATTTTATTGAGAATCTTTGCATCGGTGTTCCTTAGTGAGATAGGCCTATAGTTCTCCTTTTTGATTGGGTCTTTCTCTGGTTTTGGTTGAGAGTAATACTTGCTTCCAGGAATGATTTCTTTCTTTTCAATTTCACTGAAGAGTTTAAGGAGTATTGGCATCAAGTCTTCTCTAAATTTCTTATAGAATTCAGCTGTGAATCCATCAGGACCTGGGCTTTTCTTTGTTGGTAAGTTTTTTTTATTACATTTTCAATTTCAGTAGCTGATATTGGGTTATTCAAAATAGCTATATCTTCTTGGTTGAGCTTTGGTAGTTCATATGTTTCTAGAAATCTGTCCATTTCCTCTGTGTTTTCCTCTCTATGTGAGTAGAGATTTTCAAAGTAGGTGTTCATGACCTTTTGAATTTCCATGGGATCTATAATAATTTATCTCATTTCTGTCCTTATTGCATGAGTTTGGGTTTTTTCTTTCTTTTTCTTTATAAGGTTAGCTAGAGGTTTGTCAATTTTTTTTATTCTCTCAAAAAAACAGCTTTTGGATTCATTAATTCTTTGTATTTTTTTTTAGTTTCAATTGCATTGATTTCTGCTCTAATCTTTACAATTTCCTCTCTTCTATGAGCTTTAGATTTAACTTGCTCTTCTTTTTCTAGAAGCTTGAGATGTAGCATTAGATTGTTTATTTGTGCTCATTCTGTTTTCTTGATATGACCATTTATTTCTATATATTTCCCTCTTAAGACTGCTTTCATTGCATCCCACAGATCACAATAGGTTGTTTCCACATGTTCGTTGAATTGTAGGTATTGCTTTATTTCTTCTTTAATTTCCTCTGTAGCCCACTGCTTGTTCAAAAGGTTGTTATTTAATTTCCATGTATTTATCCCAGTTTCATAATTTCTTTTGCCATTAATTTCCAATTGCAGTGCGCTATGGTCAGATAGTATGCATGGGATAATTTCAATACCTTTGCATTTACTTAAGAATGTTTTATGGTATAATATATGGTCTATTTTGGAGAATGTCCCATGGGCAGCTTAGAAGAAGATGTATTCTGATGTACTTGGGTATAACACTGTAAACATCCACTAGGTCCAATTTCTCGCAGGTATGATTCAGTTCTATTATTTCTTTGCTGTTTTTGTGTTTAGTTGACCTGTCTCTATGTGACAGTGGGCTGTTAAGGTCACTTGTAGTGATTGTGTTCTTGTGTATTTGGTTTTTCATGTCCTTTGGTATCTGTGTTATATAGTTGGGTGCTCTTGTGTTTGTTGCATATATATTTATAATTGTTAGTTCCTTGTCTTGAATTTTTCCACTTATGAGTATGTAGTGCCTTTCTTTGTCTCTTTTACTCATTTTAGGTTTGAAGTTCACATTGTCTGCAAATAGAATAGTTACCCCTGCTTTTTTCTGGGTTCCTGTTGCATGGAATACTGTTTTCCATCCTTTGACTTTTAATCTATGAGTTTCCTTTTGAGTCAGATGTGTTTCTTGTATACAGCATATTGTGGGATCCTGTTTTTTGATCCACTCTGTAAACCTGTTTCTTTTGATCTGTGAACTGAGCCCATTTACATTTATGGATATCATTGATATGTACTGGCTTGACTTTGCCATGTTGTGTTACTGTTGTTAGTTTCTTGCATTTCTCCCTTGTTTACGTTTTTGTCCAGCCTGGTGATTTCTTTCTTTGTTGTTCTGGAGATTATGGTCATTTTTATCTTACTTGGATGTCCTTCAGCCCTCTTTCTAAGGTTGTTTTGGTGAATACGAATTTCTTTAATTGTTCTTTGTCATGGAAGTACCTTGTTTCCCCATTAAATTTGAAAGACAGTTTTGCTGTGTGCATCAGTTGGGTTGAAAGTTGTTTTCTTTTAGGGCTTGAAATACTTCACTCCAAGCTCTATTTAACCTGAAGCTTTGTGCTGAGAAGTCTGCCATGATTCTAACAGGCTTTCCTTGGTAGGTGAGTTGTGTCTTTTCTCTAAAAAGTTTTAGTTTTCTGTTTTTATGCTGTATGTCTGAGATCTTAATTATTATATGTCTGGGTGTAGGTTTATGTTGGTTATGAGTGTGTGGCATTCTATATGCTTCACTTATTTGTATATCCAATTTTCCCCCATGTTTGGGAAATTTTCTGCCATTATTTCTGTGAACAGCTTAGCTATATCCTTTGCATTGTCTCCTGCCTCCTCACTAATGCCTATTACTCTAACATTGTTTCTCCTGGCATCATCTTGTAGCTGTTGAATTGTCATTTTGTGCTGCTTTGTTGTTTTTATAAGTTGTACTCTTTCAGGATCACTGTCTGCAATCCTGTCTTCAAGGTCCAAAATTCTCAGCTTCATTTAAATGGCTCTGTAGGCTTTCAATACAATTTTTTGTTTCTTGCATATCTCTTTCAATTTGTTTCGTAGATTGTGCTTGTTTTCTGCATCGTTCATTCAAAGTTTCAATCATTTTCCCATGCTCCTGCAGTTTCTTATCTATTTCTTCTTTAGCTATGTTGAGCAGCTCATTTACTAAGGTTGCTACTTTTGTCATTACATAAGACAGTGTTTCTAATTTGAGTTCCTCTATAGCCTCATGTATTTGTATCTTTTCTTCATTTGCTATCTTTTCAGAGATTTCTGGTGTATGAATTTTAGGGTTCTCTATCTCATTATGGCCTGCACTTGCCCCTGATGGACTAGATGTTTGGGATTGCATTTTGCCTTTTCGTTTGGGCTTTTTCACCTTTGAGGTAAATTTCTGGTCTTTCTAGTCCAACAGTCACAACTTTCTGTAGTGTGTATTTCAGGGTTATAATGTGTGGTTGATATTTGTCAAATTGCTGAGTACCACAATGAAGAGATCCAGTCTCTTGAATTCCTCCTACCGTGCCTGTTGGGTGAGTCCTGTATTCTTTCTAGGCTAACTAGCCCAGAAGTATTGATGTAGGGCAACTGTTAGTTCATGCTGTTGTTATATCTTCAGGTTGTTGCAGGTCTCCCTGGCTATAGTGTTTTTGTCAACTGAGGCTCTACTGTGTCACTGGGGGTCTCATAAGTTCTTTTAATTGCCTCTAAGTTGGGCTGGGGCGATATTGGCACACTCCTCAACCTGTCTGATTTTCTCTGTGTGGGGGGAGGGGTTACTCACTCTCTTGCCAGGTTAGCCAAGGTCTTCTTACACTTGGAGGGAGTTTCACTTCTGTTGCTATTTACGCACTGCAGACCTCTATTTCATGAGGCAAACTCACCACACTGTCTGAAGCCTGATGAAGTCTTCTGTTTGGGTGAGGGGTTCCTGAGCCTCTCATTGAGCCAGCATGGTAGTCCACTGCAGTCCAATAATCCCGGTAGAAGGGCGGGTCAGCAGCTGTGGTCCCAGGCAACTCAGTCCTGTGGCAGGCTTCCTAGGCATTACTGGAGGAGGGCAGGCTCAGCAGTGTCAGTGTCAGGCACCTCAGCCCCTCCCCCACTGGTCTCTGGAATGTTCCCTGTGGGAGGAAGGGCAGGCCTAGCAGGCCAGAGCAGCCTTGGCTCTCATCTGCCAGTCCCGTGATGTTTTCTGCAGTCAAAGGGTGGGTGTAGCACTCCCGAGCAGCCCAGGCTGAGCTGCTGGTCCCTGCAATGTTCCCTGTGGGTGAAGGGCAGGCCTAACAGTCCAGAACAGCCCCAGTGCAGCTGCTGGTCCCGCGATGTTCCCAGTCCTGAGCAGCCCCAGCCAAGCCTCCATTCCGAGTGATGTTCCCAGTCCTGAGCAGCCCCAGCTACACGGCTGGTCCCGGCGATGAAAAGTATTTTTAATTGAGAGATAGACATTCATTTCCTGTTTCTTTGTTTTGGTACCAGGGATTGAACTCTAGACCTCACGCTTAACAGGCAGGTGCTTATGCTGCTGAGCTAAGTCCCCTACCCTTTATTTGCTGTTTCTTACAAGTACTTTCCCAGGGATACATTCTGAAGAAACCAGCAGTGGGTAGCAGATATTTGCAGATGATTTTGAATTTACATTCCATTTCTATCTAGAAGATTTTGACCATATAAGTACTTGCTTCTCTAGGCCTTAGCTTTTCTACTTAATATCTACTCTAGGCTTTTTGTTTACAATGACTAAAGTAACCAAAAGACAAGGACTGGTACATTTTAGGAAAGAATTTTAATTTTACAATGATACCATATTCTTAATGACATTATCCTAATTTAAATGGAAATATTAAAAGATTTTTTGATACACAAAAAAGCATATTTTATTGGCTTGAATTTATTGTGTGTGATTACATAGATAATAAGCAAAAAAATTAAAATAATCTTGGGATAATGAACAACTCCAATATCATTCTGATCATATAAATTCTACCTCCTCACATGAAAGGGTCAAAAGGTATAAAAATATATAAAGCTTTGCATTTTTTGTTACTTTATTTTTGTGTCCTTGCAACTGAACAACATAGTGATAAATTACTTGCCTGACTAAGCATTTATTGACAATCTGAAATTTGGATATTAAGTACTTTAAATTTTATTTCTACCTTCAAAATCTGGGTTACTCTTTTTAAAATTGCTTGAGTTTCACTAAACATACAATGAATGAAATGTAAAGCGCTTAAGTGGAGAACTTGATGAATTTTAAATATTTATTCTTCTGTAATCCATAACCAAATCAATTTGTGAATTAATTTTTTCTTCTATGAAATTTATTTTATGTTCTTATAAATTCTCCAACAGTGAGAGAGACAACATTTTAATTTCTACCCCTGTTTATTGAGATCCCAGCATATAGAGTCTTTCCACATGATATCTTTCCTGCCGGGATTTTTCTGAACAATGTGATGGATAAGAATTTCATCCATGTTGTTTCCTTAATCAGTTGTAAGAGCATTTTATTGAAGAATAGCTTTCCATTGTCTGTACTACTATATACTTAACCATACTTTTGTGATTTGGCATTTTGGTGGTGCCTGTTTGAGGGAAACTGAATTAGAATAGTATTGCTTTTCTGCTCTATAAACATCCAGGAGTAAATAAGAGGCGTAAATTTAACATTGCAAGATAATTCTAAGTAGTTTCCCTCATTATCCTCCCATTCCTGTACACCTAGCAGCAGACTATTTGGGTTTCAGTGGCTTCTCATGGGCGTGAACATTTGAAGGGGAGGAAGAGGAACACCCCACAGGCACTTGCAACAGACCTTGGTAACAAGAGAAAATGCACGGAGACACATTAGCAGGTCTATTTCCTACAGACGGGAGGAAGCATCCAGAGAATGAACAGCTGGCCAGAACACAAGTCTGAATTCCATTTAGTGTAGTCATTTCAATATACAACAGAAAACTTTCAGAGCAGTGAGAAGAGAAAAAAAAGAGAGAGCTTTCGAGTGTGGCAACATGGAGAAAGACAAATAACTGGCAAATGAAGACTGCTTCATTCACTTTTTTATTATTACTAAGAAAGAATACTTACTGCTGCTACCTGTTTAGTCTGATTTGCTGTCTCCCTTTGTACTTCCTGGTGGAAAGTGGAGTCAGTGTCCTTCATGTCATGGTAAATTTATGCCTTTGGGCAAACAGAAAAAGCACACAGAACTCTCATGTGTTCATTTCTTTTTAATGATTTTCGCAATGGGAGAGGCTTGATCAGATTTTCCCTATCCACCTCTTTAAATTTAGCTATATTGGAACATGGGAAATAGTATTCTACTGCGATTTTCAGTTTTGCTTACTTGTAGAATTAATTAAAATTTTATTCATTTTAAGCACTTACCGTTCTTATTTTGTGAATACTCAAAACTTCCTCTCATGTTTTACTTATTTGTCACCCTTTTAGTTTTGAGTTGAGTTCCTTGGCTCTACTAGATACATAGTCAGACATATTTACACATTTGATAATTATATTCCCCAAGGAGTTCAGTAGTCTGCTTTTACTATCACTTTTTTCCCTTGGTCATTTTCATAGCTTACCCCTGTGTGTTTTATTATTTACATTGAATAGCGTGCATCTCATGAGAAGAAAAAAGAAACAAAATGGAACTCTCGGTGATGATTGTCTCTTCCCTCAGAAATGACTTACTTCTCATGCTGGAAGGTAGTTTTAATGGGATCAATAACTTTACCTCAATTAAAAGTTTCTTATGCATCTGTAGAACTGGAAGACCCACTCAGGGGGGACTGCAGTTACCCCCATTTCACCTACTATTCATTTCCAGGACTTCCATGTCACATCTGAAGTTGTGGGCTCCCTCTGTCTTCTGATACTATTAATGACACTTTCGTGAATTTTGTTCTTTCTTTTGTATTAGCTGAATTCTCTGGTGATTTTTATACATGCAAGCTTCCCCTAAAGTTCTACTTGTCAGTCTGTTTCTGGACAGATTGGTAAGACATTCCCACAAGTTAGCGGAAAGCTGTATGAAACAGAGAGAGAGTTTTAACACCTAAGGTCCCTGTCTAGTGCTTTGGACGTCACCAGCATATGTTAGTGTGACAAGTGTAAGAAGGAGCCTCTGAGATAAGCATCTTCAGGAACCTCCCTCATCCCAGCTGCTGTTGATGGAACACAGGGATTTTTCTGAGGCCACGATTTCAAGGGATTCCTCCAGCCCATGAGTCAGCATTGCACACGTCTAAGAGAGGTGGGGTCCTGCAATCCTGCCGACAGTGTCTGCTTCTTGCCTGAGCCAGGCTCACATGAGCAGGCATTAACATTTTTCTAATCCTGCCTTAAATTTATTTAACTGACTAAAAAAAATAGTAGTTAAATGGGACATTTCAAAAGTGATATCTTCCATAATTTTTTTCACCAAGTTCATTTGTCTCAATTTTATACACCATTATTCAGTTCTAACACAAATTAAACTAAATCAGCCGGCGTACGTCCTGTGACGCTGCGGAATGGAGTGTATTCTGACTGGTAAAGACTGCCCAAATTGCTCTGTGTCCACACATGGCCATTAAATATTTTAGCAAGCATTCTTGAGTTACCAACACATAAGATATTAAAAGTCATATTTTACCTTGTATTCCTGCAAATACTCCATAAGAAACTCATTTAGCAAAGCATTTTGAGTGTTCCCATTAATAGTAGAAAGTGTGATGATTTCAAATAGCAGTACATGTCCTGGCACTAGGGTTTAGCTCATATGAGAACACAGATAAATTTATTAATCTCTCCTAATCTCAGATTTCTCATCTCTAACTACAGAATGTAGTACCACTCACTTTAGTATACTGCGAGGATCAGGTAAAAAATGGCATTAAAGATATACAAGACAAACCTAACACAGGCAAATCTACACATATAAATATTTTAACCATGAAAGATAAGTTATATCTTAGCTTTCATGATTCAAATATTATATCTTTTTCACATTAATACGTCCAAAATGAGTTACTTTCTCAATGGTAGCTTTTAAAAATTGATTACTCAGAACTCTTAATTTTCCCCACACCAGATAAAACAAGTTCTCTCTCTCTCTCCAAAGGCAAAGCTCTCCCAGAATATTTTCTCTGAATTCATAAAGGATAGCCCAGGAATTGATGCCAATGGACAGTCGGACATAGGTGTCCCCCAGGGTGTGTTCATTCGTTTTTACAAATATTCATTCCATGCAACTTTCATAGACCATGGAGAGCTTAGCTGCTAATAAATACTTCTGCTTCCTCCTGTCACTGGACTCCAGTTATTTTCACGGGTGTTGTTTTTTATTAATCTTAAATTTGTAGCTCAATAGAAAGACATATGATGCAGTATGTGTGACAAAAACAAAATACTTCTTTTACAATTCCATACCAACCTTTGTACTGTGAAACCAAAATTTTCTCACAGTAGGCATGAAAAATAATTTTAGCAAGGTCTCAATTTTAAACCAAGAAGGTTTTTCCACTCAATTGAAAGAGCATAGATTCCCTACTGATATCTTTGTAATCTTCCTCTCTATTTTGATGTTGCTTTGAAATATTCTTTTATAATAAAAAATGAAATTATTTTCTTTAATATCTCACATAAATTTCTTTATATATCAGTTTTAAAGAAAGAGGAAAGGGTTGGCAGTATGAGTGGAGCAAATAGTATATGTTTATGAGACCTAAGAAGGTCTCTATTGCCTGCTCTTAGCTCTTTTGTTTAAGAAGGTCTCATTTATCTTATTATACTACTGTTTTCATACAGGGACACTAAGTTGTACAGAGCCAATAGCTCCTGGTAAGCATGTTTTAGAACTAACACTTCAAAATTTCACTGACCTGTTGCTTTGTTTCCAGGTTTTAAAACTGGGTTAGGGTCGTACTTTCCTTAGTCTTTTCGTGTGTCAAAGAAGGCAACTGATGAGGCCTATGTGAAGGCAGATTGGACACCTGTCTCTAAAAAGCTTCACATATTGTTGCCTTCCATATCTTATTTCATAAAAAAGAACATTCTCATTGTATTCTGAACTTCTTGTAATAGCTTGGTGCACTTTTTAGTTTGAAAATCCTGCGGTTAGTTGAAAAGCTTTCTGGGGACTTCGCATACTTTTCACCTCCTAGTCAAAAAACAGGTATTTCATGGAAATCACTTATCTATCAAACAACAAGTGAATGGGTAAAGACAATCTGTTCTTTATACACAGTGGAGTGCTGCTACGGTACAGAGAAGGGTAATGCTGAGTCATTTGTAGGAAAATTGATGCACCGTAGGTTATAATGTAATGTGAAATAAATCAGAGAGAGACGCTGAAATATGACATGGCTTCTCTGACATAAAAAACCCAAAGCATACATAATCAAAGGACAAAACAAAGACAGATAATAGGAAATAGGGTGAGTTTTTGCAAAGGGTTAGGGGATCAAGAGATTGAGGGAGGCAGAGAGGAAGAGAGTAAATGGTGTGAAAAAAGCTTTGGATGTGTTATATAAGCGTGTGCCAACTCCTCGCAATGAATCTAATCATTCCATGCACTGCAAATACACACTAATAAAAATAAGAATTTGAAAACAAAACACATATTTAATTCTTTACTTGTTGTCAGTCTGCTATCTTCTATTCTAGGATCAGTTAGGGTTTTCAGCTTAGGTTCAGCTTATCATGAGCCAAATTTGGCCCTATTTCATCCTACAATCCTTGATTTTCTTAGGCACAGTGGAGAGGATTGACTCAGAGACCCTAAGGATTTGCCATTTGGTCTGTAGAGAAAGACCTCGCCAACCCTTGATTTAGGACAGAGAGTTAGACCCGTTTTCTACCTTCTTGAGTAACACTGCCACTGAACTTCCTGTCACTACAGAAGCTTCCTTCCAGTTCTTGTCAAACGCTCCTCTTCTCTTTGAGTGCTGATTGTCAGTCTCTGCCATCATTTGCCCACTCATCTTTAAAGACCTTCTACACTACCACCTGCCTCTGCTTCAAAGTCAGAGACATGTGTCTGGGGAGTTGAGTGGGAAAATGGCCCATTCCCAGTGTCGAGAGTTCCTCTGTATATGCCGTGTAAAAATTACACCAAACTGAAAAATGTCAAGGCAACATTTTATTTTTTAAATCAGAAATTAAGAATTCAAGAATGAGTTGGGGGTGTCTTGTCTTTTTTTTTTCTTTTTCTGTTTCATTGTCTACCTGGAAAGTCACAGGTTTGTCCTCTGAGAGGTTTCGTCTGTGGGGTCCTCACATGACTGCGGCCAGGTGGTACCAAGACCCAGACCCAGAACAGTGGAGGAACCGGCTACTCTTCCTGTCAGCCCCACTGCCCCTCCTGATGCTTCCACTTGCGTGGGCGGGTTTAGACTGTGGGAGCAGAAAGGCAGATGCAGTACACTGAAAATGAGGACAGCAAAACGATGATGGCAGTGACTGGGCTGCAGACCGCCTCGCCTTTTCTGAGCCAACACTATAACCACACGTCCGCCATTTTCTATTGATAACAAGCGCTTGGCAAAGATGTCCACATTCATGGAGGGGAGACTGAGCAATATGTCCTAACAGAGCAGTAAGCTGGGAAATGCTGAGGGTTCCTTAGACAAACAGAATCCACCAAGATGTTCAGCACACACCACAAACGCAGAACAGGAAAGAGGCATTTCTAACAACAAAGAAGGTGTGGGGGTGGCTAGCTGTTTATTTCTCTAATTTTCAATTAAAATTATCTTTCTGACAAAAAAATGAGTATATGTCATTAATCTGTAAGATGTGTTATGTAAATGGGCAATATTAATATACTTTTTTTTTAGGATCTCCTTTCTTCTAGAAGACACTTTCAAACATAAAATATCAAAAAGTTTTGAGGTCACTAAAAGAAAGCAGTACACTATTTGGAATTTCTCATATTAAAGTATAACTCATATAGTCCTGATTAAAAACATAAAAAATTTTTTTGGAAAAAACTAAAATCTCTGATCACAAACAAAGTTGGTGTTCACACATACTAGTGAGAAATGGTAGCTATATTCTCATAAAGACTCAGGTAACTTAAATGCATAGCATCAAAATCTAGGGTGATAGATTTAACTTCATATTTACCGAGAAACCCCACATCCCAAGAGACTTTTAATAAACAAATGTTAAAGAACATAACACTTTCAATTTTTCTTTTTTTTGGTACTGGGGATAGAACTTGCAACTTCAGCTTTTCCAGGCAGGCACTTATGCTGCTGAGCTAAATCTCCAGCACTTTTAAATTATTTAACAGAGTATTACAGTTGCATAACTCTATTACATGAAAGACGACAAGCATTGTGATGTTTAAGATGATAGTGATAGATACTGTTGCAGGAATGTGGAAGCAATACTAACAATGAGCAGAATGAATAAATGATACATGAATGTATCAATTTGTGTCTAACCTGAGTACTTGGAAAAACTTACATCATAATTTAAATGTCACCAAATTATATGAAATGTTAACATTGTAACAGTGATTTATGCCTTACTTTGAATCTGATGCAACTTGAGTACTTTTTAAAATTTATTGTGACATTTAAATCATTTCTGCTAACTTTCTTATTCTGGTAAAAAATGTACAAATAATATATGTTTTGGACACAATAGCCTTTTAAAGATGTTCAAAATTTCATAATAATGAAGTGCAATAACCCTCTTTTTTCACAATATGAACCCTAAAAATTTACCTTAAATGCAAATGTATTGAGTAAAAATAAATGCCTTTTTTATTATTATTGATGATACATACTTTGTTTCAAACTATATTTAAATGTCTATTGATCCCATTACTGTCATACCTTCATGCAGAAAATATTTTTGCTAGCTTTAAGTGGAAAATCTACAACACTTTTCTTAATTAAGCCAATATCCAACATGTTAGATATGTTTATATTTCTCAGGAAAATTACAACTTAAGATGGATCACCTTTATAGCTTTCCAACAAAAGAGCCATATGTTTTAAACTTGCTTTGCAAAGGAGCAATTAAGTATTATTTCCTGAAAAAAAGATAAAAATCTAAGTACATTTAATGTGCCCCTGTAACTTATTATATCAAATGTGCTCTGTAACTTATTACAGAGTTAACTTAAATTGTACCTTTTTAAAAACCTACTTTAATTAATAACTGAAGTAACCTGCAACAATTATTAAATTTTTAAGACCTTTAGTAGAGATAATGAAATCTAGAAAATTTAATTAAGAGTGTAATCTAGCATTATATTATGCTCTTAATCTGCCAAATTTAACCATTTTAATGGCAAATCTCTTTATCAGGCATGATATTTTCTTACGTGTCCAGAGTAAATGTATAGAAGTTCACTAAAACAAATACCTTTAAATAATTTTTCCAAAATTAAAGTAAGTGTTCTAAAACCAGCAATTTCTTCAGGTTAGTGATTTAATTAACAAATACGTGAAACTTAGATGTCTACCTAAAAACAGACACCCAGTAATTGCTCGCTCCTCCCAGCTAGGATGGTAACTGTAAGATCTCCAGCACAAACGGGACAGAAGTTATCCTTTTGTCCTGGAAAAATCAATATCAAACCATATACAAGACTCTGCACCAAGAAGCCTGGGGTACAACTTTATTTCAATGCTGGTAGGCTGGAGGACTGTGTTTGAGTCCCAATCACCAGCCCAGAGTCAGTTTAGAGTTCAGTTTACATACACTTAGCCAGCGTGAAGTACAGGCTGATAGAAGATAATTACATAATTGGTTAGATAAATTGAGTCACACGTTATCAAACAGAATACAGGAACATTCTGGGAAGGAGGGGAGAGATTTTGAGCAGACCAGATGGAGATAAATGCATCCTTGACTGGGCCAGTCTCTCCTGGACAAGGTGTCCTTAAAGCAAGTTGAGGAAGCTACATATATATTTTAGGTAGGAAAACACCGGCATTGCTTCTGGTTGCAACCAGGGTGACCTAGCGCGTTATCTGGGAGAAGCAGCTGGGTGCAGATAGCCAAGGTTCACCGAACTTAGCAGGCTGACTATGTGACAGGCAGCATGAGATCAGTCACCAACCACAGGCCACCAAGGGATACTTAACTTTTTTTTTTTTTTGCCATTACACTTTTATTCAGCTTATAATGCTTAAGCTGTGCTCAATCTTGAAACTCCATTTGAAATGAGTTTTGTCAGCACAGGGTCTGTCTATTAAGTTTTCACTACACTACTGGTCTAAACCAAGTGCTGGGGTAAACCCTCAGAATAAATAAAAAAATAAAGCACAGTACCTTCTTTCCAACAGCAAGTAAGTTAACTGTCCGGGGCACTTTGGCCAAATTGTTCATGGAAGCTAGATTAGAACATGCAATAATGTGACTTCTATGCAAATGAGTGGCCAGTCAATTTAAATTCATATTAAATGACACACGGGACTGTAACATGGCACTCTATGAAGTATGTTAGTAACACTGTAGCTTAGGAAGCTGAGTGGTATCTACAAGGAATTTAGTAACTGGATATTGAAATGCAAATGACACACATGCAAACCTTCATTGCAACAATAAAGAAGTTTTATTTTTTGAATGTGATAAATATGCTAATTTTATTTCTAGTTTCTCTTTAACTATACCCTCCAGCCTGGTGACTTTCAAAAGTAATATTCTTGTGGTATATCTGGAGGATTCTGCATATACTGATTCAGAATTTAGGTATAATCTGAGATTCTGAGATTCTAACATATAACAAGTAACGCCATTTGTGATTGGTTCACAGACTACGTTATAGGTCACAAACTTCATACAATTCTATAACAGTACCCATTTTACTCTACTAAACATTATCAGTTTTCATAGATCATTTTAACATTCAGTGTATGAATTAGTTTCTATGTATAATAGATGCAAAGATCATTTTAATATTCAGTGTCTAAATTAGTGTCAGTGTATAATAGATGCCTTAAACATGTTCATTGAATAATAAAATAAATGAATGAGTGTCCTATGCACATTATAATAACAAATGATAATGATTTCAGATATGCTAATGTTCTAAGCTGAACTATATTAGATTACTTGAGCATTAGTTTAAATACTTTTCTTTTTTTATACATCTTTATCTTCCAAATGATGCAGTAATACTAGGTAGTATAGAATCATTTAAGTCATATCTATTATGATATTATTCAAAACCCAAAATGGGAAGTTGTAGAAAAGCTATCAATTTTAATTATAGTCAAAATTTTATGATATGTCTGAAATGGGTATATAATTTCCTTTGAATGCTTATTGAAAATATTATTAAATGTCTTCTCTCGAATACCTCAGTTCTAACCATGTTCTTGTGAAGAGCAATGTTATACATTTTTGGGTTGTGGTGATACCAGTCTGTAACTGTCCACAGTTTTTAAATATTCTCTCTTTTCCCCTTGTACTCTTTCCAGTGTAGATATAGTCAGTTATATTTAGCAAGTGTTAAAGAGAGACAATTCATCATATGATTTCCCCCGCTCCCAGCTGTTGTCACTTATGCTGAAGAGCAAGCCCAAGGCAGGGAATCTTTGGTTTGTTAGGTAGGATTGCACATATACTGCCTGTAGAGTATTTTCTCTTGCAAACATTGTGAAATGTACAATGCAGTTAGCAGTACTTCCCAGAAAATCCTCTGTTATGGGAGTACCAGGGCTCTCAGTTCATAAAGTCATATGGACAACCAACACACTATAAGGGCATTTTTTTAAAAAGAGGTTTTTATTACTGTCAAGATCTTTTTTTATTAGTATTTAAAAAAAAAAGAAAAAAATGGTACAAAATTTCAAAATGCAGTTATAGGAGAGGAACAATCGCTAGTGCATTGCAAATTGTGATCTTCAAAGTAGTTTCTCACATTACAGGACACAGGCATGAAAAACCAACAAAAGGATGTGGGATACTAACGTATTTTAGAAGAGAAAAATTTACATGTGTGCAAAATAAGCTTTTTGCTTCCATTTTTCAGATATTCAAATATTTCTTTGAAATTAAAATTGCAGCAGGTTTTTTTTGTGTTTTTTTTTAGGTTGGACATTGAAGAATGCACTAAGAAAGAAACAGTATTCCCACATCACCATTTGTTACATACAAATCCCTCAAACGATCACTTCACTGAAATACCATCTCCCTCTTTTGCCTACTCCATCTGCTCTGCTTCTTATCCAGCTGTCCCCCTAAGCCTTCTGTGCTCTTGGCTGGCCTTCGGGGAGGTGACCATACCACAGGGCTGTGATGCTTACCACTGGGTTTGTTCACTGGTGCGTCCAAAGCTGGGTGTGATGGTTGGAGAAGAGAGATACCAGGACTGTGGCCTAGAGGGGTCTCTCTCCCCGCCTCCTCGTGTGATCCCTCTCTCAGCCTCCTGCCTACCATGCCGTATGCTGTTTCTTCTCTGCTCTGTCCCTCTGCCAACGCATCCTCCCTTATGGTCCGTTATCTACGGTCCAAAACTCCTACAAATTTTGAACCAAAATAAACTTTTCTTCCTTTAATTGGCAGGTGTCATGTATTGTGTTTCAGTGATGAGACCTCTGTGTGAAAGATGACACTGTAGACAAGTAAAGGCTTCAAATAGACGTTTACAAATATAGGAAGGCTCGTGTCAGTACATTTCAGATGAGTTTTGCTTTTCTTGTTCCTTGAAGCCTTTAAATAAATAAGAATCTCTGCAAAACATATGATTTTAATGAATGCATCTATTTGCCATTTTGCATTTGAATCAAATCCCTAACAAAAATAACACTCAGTTATTCCAGCTAAGCAAGGGGTAGAAGACCCGGGAGGTGGCAGGAAGTGGAAAAGCAGGATGTTAACAAAACGATCCCGCCACACCTCATGGAGCTGCAGAAAGTCGAGCACCAGGCTATGGGGCTCATCATTTCTCACACTGGTTCCTTTCCAGGAGCCTCACTGCACCTCACTTTTCCACACCAAGCTTCTTGCTTTTATGTGAGTGACTTTGTACCATCTGTTCTGTTTACTCCTGGAGAGGGTTTCCACTTGCACTCAGTGGGCTGGGGGTAGAACGGAGCTGCCTGGGCATCTAAGCCTGTCAGTGACAATCTCCTGTGTCCTTCAGTGCTGTATGCTAAGTGAAAAGTCTGGAAGCCTCAATTTAAATAGTGCTGTCGTAGGATATGTTTAGAAGGGATATTTGCTTTTTTCAGATAATCACTAGACTGTGGTTCCCCTGTTTATAGATGGAATGGCAAAATAAAAAGAACAGACAATCAATATGCAGAGAGTCTCTACATAGAAGAAATCATGAAAGAATGCACTTCATGTTTGGCTTTCTCAGGAAAGGTCATGATGGTGATCCTTAGCCTTCCTTTTGCTGAGAAACAATAATCCCACTGGCTGCAATATAAAGGAGAAGAGTTTTAATACGGTTCAAGGTCTCAGGTGATTCAGTCCATGGCCGACAACCTCCAAGACAGAGCTACTATGGCAGAAGCGCGGGGTAGAGCACACATTTTTAGTTTATTGCCACCAGGAATCAGAGCAGGAGAGCACCCAAGAGAGGAAGGAGCTGAGGACCAAGCTCGGACGCCAAAGCTGCACTTTGATGACCCGCCAGACACGTCCCAATGTGTGCTCTGCCAATTTCCAGGGTAGATTCCAAACCCAGTCAATTTGATGCTGTGTCTTAGCTGGCATAGTGACCCTGACCATTGTGGAAATCCAGTAGTATAGCCTCATTCCAAAACTATACAAAAACACAGCTCATGGAAAAAAATATTAGAAAGGTCTCCATTAGGCTTCAGAATGAGGAGAGAGAAGAATTTACTGCACAGGTAAAGTCATATGAGTTCAGGGTAGGATAGACAGACAGATAGGTAGATAGATAAATAGATAGATAGATAGATAGATGATATAGATATAGATATAGATATAGATATAGATATAGATATAGATATAGATATAGATGATATAGATATAGATAAAGATATCACACTGTACAACTTATATCTGTAACCTTTAGAAAAACAAACACTGGATCATCACCTGGTTGCATATGATAAACAATATCAGGGAAATGCATTTAAGTAGATAAAATTTCATGATGAGGAAAAGTAGCAAGTAAATGACTCAAAACATGGCACTCCTCTCCAGGTCACCTGAGGGAGGTCAAGGATTTAATGTCCTTGAGCCCCTGTAGCAAGCATTGCTGGATTCAAAGTGGCCTTGTGGCCTATAGGTCTGAGTTGAGTGGACACAACATAAGCCAGATGAGAGGCCCAGGCTGTGTTGGTTTCTCATGTAGATTTTTTTTTTTTTTTGGTCATCACTCACTCAAAATTATGTATCTGGATCCACAAATATGCCATTGAGATACCAAGCTTCTTATGTTATGTCAACTAAGATTGTCAAGATTAATACAATTTTCCTCTTTCAGCACTACCTCATCCTCAATGCTAAACATGTAGCTATTCTTTCTTATCTATGGCTGAACTACAATTCAAGCAAACTACAGGTTGAGTTGCAGTAACACAAGGCAGCTATGTAATCACCGCCTTATCTTTGGAAGAAAATAATTCATTCGTTAACTAGCAATACCAGAAGCCACTGTCTTAGTAATGCATTAATTCTCATGTAGTAATTGTGTGATTTTTTGATTATACAAAGGGCTCTGGAACAAAAAAATATGCTTAAGGCTTAGTAAATTGTAAACATCTAAATCATAATGACCTTTTCAGGCCACTAAAACAATTAAAATTTAATTTAAAAGTTACAATACAGTTTCATATGCATAATTCAAACTAGTCAAATGCAGCTATGCAGCTTGCAAATTAAATTAGAGGGAGATGTGACAGGCCTGATATGTGGAAAATTAAATTTATAAAGCTTTGCCTAATACCTGACTATGAAATAAAATGTGCCTAGCAGTTATATTACTGAAGTTCTTACAAACCAAGTTAACCAAATATAAGAAAGGAAGAGATCCAAATAGCTGAAGTGAGGGGAAAATAAGATTAAGTAAAGCACTCCTGTGAGGATTCTTTTCCACAAGTTTAAGTGATTTCAGTTACAGAGATAAAGCTATTCTCAGACATTAGTAGAGGGAAATATTAACGTCAAGAATTGTTTATCCAGGTGATGGGAAGTTTGATTTGCTTTGACACTGCAGAAAGGAGCAAAGGTGATGGATTGGAAAACAAACAACAGTTGACCAGCACAGCTGGTGGATTTTAATCCAGTTCCATGCATCTCCTTATAGTACTCAATTGAAAAGAGGACTAGAAGAAACTCTGTGTTCCTGTCTGACACTTACAAATTAAAAGACATATCTATATCTATGTATTTATTACCTAAGGATTCTAAAATATTCCTACTATTTGAGCTTTCCCATTTAGTTTTTAATGCTTCTAGAATCATCTTTCCCTGATGTTGCTTTAGAAACTTTTAAGTTTATTAACCTATGAAATAGTTACGCATATTATTTCATAGACTAAAGAATATCATAGAAGATATTTCATTTAATTCATGTTTCACAATAGATGTGTTTTGATACATGGAAAACTACTTCCTTTAAACAGTCATTTTAGCCAGCAAAATATATTCATTCAAAAGAATTCCAATCTCCCATCTTATTAGGAAAGAAGTAAAGGGTTTAAATAAAAGGTATAAAAATATTTCCAAAAGAAATAAAATTATATGTTACAACTATATTGTATGTTCTTCAAAAGGAGTGATGATTATTTTATTATGAAAATAAGAAAGCCTATGACTCAAAAGTACTGTCCATATTTTTACTGATTTCCAAGATGGCTGGTTTTTATCATTTATGAGTGCATTTCTTTTTCTAAAAAATTTTATTGAAAGAGAAAAAAAGCAAAACAGAAAAAAGGTGGAAATAATACAGAATTTAAAAAAAAACAGTAAGAAATCACTAGTTGATAAATTACATATTGTCCTCTTAGATAGTTGTTCATGTTACAAAATTAAACCATACAAAGTGGACATTCAAACAGTGAAGCTGCAAACAATTCTGTTCTATGATCCAACAAAAACTTAGTAATATGGTTATCAATCCTACACACTTAAACATACATGCAGTTATATCCTTTAGAGCACTTCCTATTCCTCCTTTTGCTTTTTAAGTCCATGATCTGTTTAGTTATATCACGTGAGTGTGCATTTTCATACATGAACTGTGGAAAATATCTCTTACTAACGTCTTTCCACTAAAGAAATATGTACGTGACAGCTACTCAGAGATGAACCCTAAAACCAGCAAGATAGTAGCCTAATATTTTCAAAGCTATCCTGGTTATTCTGAATAAACACACTCTTAAGGTCACAGCTTTAGATACCAATGTACAAAACGGTCAGTCCTGGGGCATTTACATACTTGGCCTTTCGGGGTAATGTGTGCCCACATGACTAAACCATGAAAAGATCAAAATGCATTTCAGTCATTTGCTACTTGCTTAGTGAAGTTGAAATTCTTACCACACTCTTGCATAGAAAGTTACAGTTATCTTTTTAAGTTCTGTAGCCCCATCTGAGATACTGAAAAAAAAGTTGGCTCTTGAATTTTCTATAAAATTATAATGCAATGATGTGGAAAGTGGTTTAATTAACAGGCACCATCAGTCAGAGGTAAAAATCTTTCTGGTAATATATGACAGCAGATATCCCACAGTGCCTCTGCATTTTGTTAGTGTATCTGAGAGCAAAGCCAACACACTAAGAGGACCCAGCCACGGGGTTTCCGTTCAGAGTCCATCTTGCGGTCTTGGACCAGAATAAACCATTTAGAGTCCATAGAGCACATGCTCTTGGCTGAAGTATTAAGTGAAAAGTTCATATTGGAGAAGTGTTGGGGAAAGCTGGTGGCACATAAAATCTGAACGGCGAAGCCAAATAGAATGACAGGAGAGAAACAAACAAAACAAAATAAAATAATGTAGATGAGGTGCGATGACAGAAACATCTCAGATCATTAAAAAATAAAATGAGATAAAATATGGAAAGAGAAAATTGCCTTTCTACCTAGTTTCCATGACAGAGAAAGGGTCTCCATATTTACACAGTTTGTGAATGACCAGATGGCCATGTACACCCACCAAGGGAGCCAAGGAGCCCTAGCAGCAGTCCGCTGTCAAGATCATAGGTCTCCACGCAGATCCCCTGGCTGATGCTCTTCTTCTTTGTGACCCATAAGAACTTCTCTTGGGCGCCATGCTGGAACTTAGGGCGCCAAGCCAACCAGTAAGCAGACTGCCGCCCTGGAAAGTGACTGTGGTCTGGGGAGCTGCGGCCACCACAGGGCGGGGAAACCAGAAGCAAGAGCGTCTCCTGAGATCCGCGCCATGCTGGAACTTAGGGCGCCGAGCCAACCAGTAAGCAGCCTGCTGCCATGCTTTTTAAGAGTTTGAGAAGCAGCAGCATAGAAAGCAGCATCTCAGGCTATCTCTTTGGGACCCAAAACTCTCGGACCCGTAGAGCGGCCTGGGCTGTTTGGATCGAAAGTCTGCACAGACCTGCATCTCAGCGCGACTCTTTGGGACTGGTAAGCACTCCCTTCATCCACAGGGAACTGCCTGGAGATCGGCATCTCAGCTGGGTCTGTTTGGGCCCATAGCCCTGCCCTTCACCCCCAGGAAGTCTCCCAGAAAGCAGCATCTTGGCCTGTCTCTTTGGGACCTGAAACTCTCAGACCCGCTGAGTGGCCCGGGCTGTTTGGATTGGGAATATTGTGGAGACAGGCATCTTGGCCAGGTCTTTTTGGGACCGGGAACTTTTCAGAAACCAACATTCTGGCCTGACTCTTTGGGACCTGTAGGCCCTTCCCTCTCAGGGAACCTCCTGGAGACCTGCCTGGGACAAAGCATGGAGGCCTGGCCTGCCTGAGATTCCACAGGCTCCGGGGTGGCCACACCCAGCATTCGCCTTACAACTTAGGGAACCAGGAGCCCACAGAGGGGAGTTAGGACACAGTGGGGAAGCCAAGAGCCTGTGGGGGAGCCACTGCCCCTCCAGGAAATGAGGGTGTAACAGGTAATTTGCCACATAAGCAAACAAAGCTTTGGAACACCACTCAAAGTAAGGAAATATAGAAAAATGACAAAAGGAAAGACCAAAAGGCAGGCTCAAAGCCCTAGCCTTCCGCAAGAAAGTTTAGAAGCTGTGTACATAGAAGAAAAAAGAAGCCATACACCTGAAATGTCTGAAATGATATCAAATGAAATAAATATGCAAATAGGGAAAGCTATGGAGAAATTCAAACCAGAAATACTTGCCCAGATAAAAGAAGGATTGATAAAAATAGTGAAAGAAATAGTGATCGCATCTAGTGAAAACACAGCTAAAAATTAGAGGAACAAAGCAAATTGGTAGATCCCTGAATGAACAATATAAGAAACGAACAGAATGCATAAAGCAGATTCAAAGAGATATACAGGAAATCAAAAATTCTATTGAAAGCTGTAAAAACCGCCTCAATGAAAGTGAAGATAGAATTTCAGACCTCGAAGATAAGATTTCAGCCAGTGAGCAGGAAAGACAAGATCTTTTAAAAATAACAAAGATTCAGGAAATAACAATTCAACACCTGCAAGATGATGCAAAGAAAAATAACATAAGATTAATAGGGATAAATGAAAAAGAAGGGGACAGCCCAAATGATAGAAAGAGGATATTTACAGAAGTAATAGCTGAAAACTTCCCAAACATGAGAAGAGAAATAGACATCTGGATAAGTGAAGCATATAGAATGCCAAACAGATATAACCAAAATAAAACTACACCCAGACACATAATAACCACCATCCCAGAAATCCAACATAAGAATAGAATACTAAAAACTGTTAGAGAGAAAAGAGAGATCACCTATAAAGGAAAACCTATCAGAATCATGGCAGACTTCTCAACACAAACAATGAAATCAAGAAGAGCATGGAGTGAAGTCTTTCAGATCCTAAAGGAAAACCACTTCCAACCCAGACTGACATACCCTGCAAAA
>PVJX010027667.1:0-24641 GCA_004027295.1 Dolichotis patagonum | reverse complement strand
AGGGTAAATAGCTCACTTAAAGGCTTAAAAAAGATAACTATTTCTGGGTGATTATATTAGACAATTCCCAGGGAAATGACAATTACATGCAAGTATAGAGCTAACAGCTCACCAGAATGTTCTCAAGCAACTAAGGACAGGCAATAAAAGCTGTATCACCATCACATTAAAAATCTAATCTAAAATCATTGCATGTCAGGAAATTAAGGATTCACCAAAATATTCCCAAAGGTTATATACTGAAAGGAATGCATAAGAAGTAACCACACTTTTTGATTTCTTTACATAAAAGTGTATCTTAGGGTCTACATTTTGAAATAAAGTGACTATAAAATCTGATCTGCCAAGTAAGATACTTGTTATAAACCAGTACACTTCCTTACATATAGTTTCTGATAGTGTTAAAGTGTTATTATTATTAATATTGTGGTATTTTGTGGTTCTCTCCCAAGTTTAGAAGAAGCTCTAGAAAGATTAATGGCTAAGCTGTAATTCCAGCTAATTCTTCTATTGCTATCATCTTTTCTGTATGTTTTTCCTTTGGTTTGACCCTCTGCTCTCATACTCTTACCTTGTACCTAAATTCTTTCTGCTTAAATGACTGAAGCTTTAGTGCTAAGTTCCCACCTTTAAGTTTTGTTTTCATTGCCCATTTAATAGTAACTTGTCTTTGTAGCACTCAAAATCAGGGACAGTGGGTGTGACCAGCCACACATGCAGTCCATGGCTGTGCTCAGATTTCTGCTTGCTGAGTATATTATGAGTGGGCATCGTTTCATCAGCGCTGAAGCCTACAGGAGCCATCGGTGAGAATCTACTACTGTTCTAAGCTCCTAAACTACTGGCCTTTCACTTAGGAAGACTGTACACTGTTCTTTTAGTCACTAATTTGACATATTTCTTTTAGCACCAATTCCTTAATCCTACCAAATCATTAAAACAAAAGAAAGTACCTATCAGGTTAAAAAAAACCACATCTCTCTCTGTGACAACAAAATCAGGATATTAGCAACAAATCAAACCTGGCTCATCTGTCAGGATGCCCCAGGACACTCCCAGAGTATTCAGTGGACACCTCTAACCACCATCCTCAGAGGAGACACTGTGGACCATATGACTGACTTCAGGAGTCCCCAGTGGGCATCTCACCCACAATGAGCAAAATGAGTCTATCTCTGGAGTATGTTAGACAAGAGAAGAATGAGACACATGTGGCAACATTTAGTGTAGCACAAAGCAGTCAAAATGTAGCCACATGGCTTCTGCTAAGTATACTCATTCTGTCCACAAAGAACAAAATAATAGTGCTTTGGGATAGACAATATACAGTGACGGCATTGTGGGCGCCGGTCGTTAGCTTATGTTCTAGAAGATTGATCCATATGTGATGAGGAGTGCACAGGACTCCTGGAGAAGGTGAAGAAAATGGTTTTATTAAATGAGAGAGAGAGAGAGAGAGAGAGAGAGAGAGAGAGAGAGAGAGCGAGAGAGAGCGCTGCCAGTTTCTGAAAAGCAAAGCAGTATATTAGAAACTGAGTGGGAGGTGCTCAGGAATATACTTGGCAGCAATCACACATCAGGCCTTGCATGGCCTGAGTTTTGTAACCTTTCCATTGAAATTAAGCTTCATTAGGATATTAAAAATTAAAATGCTACCTTGATAGTAAAACTATTTTTCACATTCATATACTCATTCATTCATTCATTGAACCGCCAGTTTGAAGGATAAACCATTGACCCAAAAGTCTTACTCTGAAATTGGGTACCGCAGCTGCCTTATGGAAGGTGATACGGATTCCCACCAGCACAACTGACTGCGCAGTGGCAGGGCTTGGTCCACAGGGGACTAGAATGCACTTCGTGAAAGGCAGGATGGCAAGTCTGTGAAATACACTTAATAGTAAGCAAACATCTCTTAAATTTGAGCCAGAGTCTTAGAAACTGAGCATGGGTCCTCTTTGAGCATAAATAGAAACAACTTTTCCACATATTTTCTTGCTTTTGAAAATGTTTCTTTTCTAACAGTGAAACATGATTCTTAAAAAACTATTGTGGGCAAAAGATTCAATTTAGTGAACAGCAGAAATGGTTCCATTTTGTTTTTTATTTTAACTATAAGTTATTATGTGTTTTTCAATGTTGTTTTCTTGCTCTCTTCTTTCTATTTTGTAGAACAACAGTTAATGAGAAAAAGAAATACTTTGTCCTTGAATTTTTCTGTTAAAATAGATCTTAGTCTCCATTAGATAAATGAGCCCTTATTTCCACAGCCTTTCTACAACCTTCATCTTAAACCTTTTTGGGAGGAGTGCTGGGGATAGAACTCAGGTAGAGGATTTGCCTAGCAAGCACACCCTCTACCACTGAGTTATGTGCCCGGCCGTGAACTGTTTTCGTTCTCTCATTACATGTTTGTTTTTCTCTCCACGGCTGTCCATACCTATTTTAGTTCACCTAAGCAACTAGGCCTTTCTCTCTTTTTTCTTTCTCTCTCTCTCTCTTTTCTTTTTTGTAGTACCGGAGATTGAACTCCGTCCCTTTTAAAATGCACGCTTATTTACCTGGTCCACTCCTTTTGACTTTCTCTGGATGAATTCCTTTACTTCCTCCTCTTGGGAGGGTAACGTGAGGGTCCCTGACTAACCCCGGAGGACAGTCCCAATACTTCTATGTCACATAGATGAAACATATGAAATCAGATCTTATTCATCCTGTAAGGCCAGGCTGTTTTGTTTTCATAATAAAAGTGTCTATGACTTTAATGAATTAATAAGAAACCACTGTATTGTCCTTTTGACATTTAAAAACACAAAATCAAGGTGGTGACAGTTACAATGGCAAATTTCAGAGAATTTAGATAGAAATGTAGTTCCACTGAACACATGGTATGGCAACACACCCTAACCATTACAGGCTTTCACTTCCTGTTAGCTTCTGAGACTGAAATTAAAGCATCAAACAATATTTAACAGTGCTATATTTATGAGAAAGTACAGCTCTGTGTGTGTGCATATATTTTAATTATTCCTCCATTCTCATTTTCTATAGCTATCTTGACCCCAGCATTGTACACCCAGGTCTGCACTACCTGTTAACAGTTCTTTTTAAAATGACTTTCCTTGTTGGTTCAGATGCCACCTCTTCTCCATAATCAATCAATCAGTCACTCAATTGATGGATAAATAATACATTCTTTGCAGATCTATGTTTCAGCCCATAATGGACTAAATATATGAAGATATCCCTTGACATTACATCACCTAGTGGTATAGTAGCCATTTTAATTCATGTAAATACATTCCTAGATATTTGCACAATCACCAAATCACCTACTGACATATTTCTTAGAATGAATCCTTGTCCGAAACAATGTGTGACTGTATCTTCCTGTTGCTGGAGCTTTCCAGCCAGCTTTTTTGTATCTGTAGTTCTTTCGGCTACAGAGACAATTGTTGCCTTCATTCCTCACTGTTCAAATGACACCTACTGAGAAAAACCTCCCAAGTTCCTATCCAGCCACACATTCTTCTTATTACTGGATAGAGGGTCTCAGGAGAGCTGTTCCCAGGTTCTGGTATCTGTACAAAGGCTTAAGTTTTCTTAGTATCCAGAATGACTGTGGTGGGGGGAATGTGACATCTGAGCCAACCAGCAGGACATTCAAAAGGAATAACAAGATTAAGATTTATAATTCTTTATATGTTTTAGATAGAAGTCCTTTGTCTGATAGTTGGATAAGATATTTTCCCAATTAGTGGGTTTTCTTTTCACACTGTTGGAGATTTCTTTTGACATGCAAAAACTTTTTAATAAGACAAGATCCCAGATATTGATTGAAAGTATTTTCCATGTGGTTTGATCTTTGTTCATGAATTCTCTGCCTACTACTATGTCTCCAAGATTTCTACCTACTTTGCCTTCCAGCAGATTTAGTGTTTCTGTTTTAATATTTAGATCTTTGATCCATTTTGACGTTAGTACATGGTGAAAGACAAGGGTCTAGTTTTAGTTTTCAGCATATGCACAGTCAGTTTTTCCAGCACCACTCATTAAAGAGGCTATCTTTCTTCCTATGAATATGTTTGGCCCATTTTTCAATGATAAAGAGGTTGAGTGTGTTTGTAGTTGTGGCTGTGTGTTCTAATCTGTTCCACTGACCTTCAGGTCTCTTTTTATTCCAGTACCATACTGCTTTTATCCCAGTAGGTTTGTAATATAATTTCAAGTTGAGGTTTGTGATGCCTCCTGCCTTGCCTTTGTTGCCCAGAATTGCCTTTGCTATTCTAGGTTTTTTCTGGTTCCAGATGAATTTTAGGGACAATTTCTCTGGATCTGTGATTGGCTAATGGTATTTTGATTGGAATTGCATTAAATATATATAACAATTTTGGAAGAATGCCCATTTTCACAATGTTTGTTCTTACTATCCATGAACATGCGATGTCTTTCCATTTTCTGAAATCCTCTTCAATTTCCTTTTTCAGAGTAATGTAATTTTCAATGTATAGATCTTTTACTTCCTTTGTTAGATTGATTCCTCTGTAGGCTAGTGCAACCCTTATGGAAATCAGTGTGGAGGTTCCTCAAAAAGCTAAGCTTAGAGGTTCCATTTGACTCAGCTATCCTGCTTCAGGGTATTTTCCCAGAAGAATTGAAAACATCATACCATAGTGGTATATGTGCAATCATGTTTACAGCAACACAATTTGTAATAGCCAAATCTTGGAAACAACCCAAATGCCCTTCAAATAAGGAATGAATAAAAAGAATGTATTTCTGTACAGTGGAGTACTACTCAGCTGTAAAGAAAGATTGCATTGAGGCTTTAACAGGTGATAAGTGAAATACATCAAACTCACAAGTGTAAATACTACATTGTATCCCCAGTGCAAGAAACTGAAAGAGCAAATAAGATAAAAAATCTACAATAAATATTGTATAAGGTTAAGAAACTGCTCAGAGGAAAAGTAACTGGGATAGTTGAAAGGAGAAAAGAAGGAAGGAAAAAGGAAAAAGACATAAGTGTATATATGTGTGTGTGTGTATATATATATATATATATATATATATATATATGATAGTTAACATGACTATACTACTAATTCTATTAGTTCTTAGAAAAGAACTGTTAATACTCACATGATTACATCAATTTTGCATGCCTATATCTGGTAATCTAAGCAACTCTTTTGAAGATAACAATATGCAATATTACAACCATTGTTAAATTCCTATCATCTTCTTTTGAAAGTCTATATTGCTATTGTTTTGAGTTTGTTGTTGCTGTTTGTGTCTTTTGTTTCTTGTTTTCCTTTTTTGTGTTTTTTCTCTTAAATAACATTTTTAAAAAGATTAAGATTTATAAAGGCAGGATGATAGCAGGCCAATGAGAAGAGCTCACAGTCCTTACAGGGGCAGGTGCTGGGTCTCTCAAGGTCCTTGGGTAGTGGGAGGGTCCAATAGCTGGGGGGTGACAACAGTCATGGTCCAGTGAGGTGCCTGACTTGGCTCACGTTAAGAGGGGTAGTTTGGGGCTGTCCAAGAATCTCAGAGGAAGTACTGTGGCACCCAAAGCCCACAAAAGGGTGGTGTCCACCACGCAAATGGGGCTGGACACAAGTCAAGGTCATGTACATCTGGCTTTGCCCATGCCTGCGGATTTGGGGAGGCAGAGTGACGGGCATCTATTGGCTTTCTGCTGTTTTGACATGGTTGTCTTTGCTCTGTCTGGTTTCTCCATTCCCTGCCCATGTATTTCAGTTGTTTGCTCAGCCTTGATCTGCCTCCTCCCTCACTCTCACCTCATCCTCCCTCCCTTTATCCTGTTACAGATAACATGCCTCTGCTTACAGGTGTCTCGTATCACTGTTCCTTTACAAGGTGAGTCCAATCAGGACAAGAACTCTGCCTGGTCTCTTCCCCTGGTGCTTCACAGTGCAAGGAGCTCTGACTGCGTCCAGCAGCTGTTTGTTAAATGAATGTATGACAGTGCTCCCACAGGCCTTCTCCCCAAAAGTGAGCATGAGTGAGATCCGTAATATCGGAGGGGCAGCAGAGCACAGTGGTTTAAAGGAAGAGGTGCAGAGCAATGTTCCTTTACTAGCTATGTGTCACTGAGAAAGCTCTCATCTCTTTCTGCCTCAGCTTTCTTACATATAACTGGAGATGATAACAGTATTGACTATTGGTTGTTACTAAGATTAAATAATTAAATGAATTAATCGCTTCTCTAAACAGCAAACATTATGCTAAACTAATTTATTTAGGTGATACACATATACTAAGTAGATGTTATTTTAAAATGTGTATGGTTGCAACTGGCATTCAAGGTTTCTTTGGGGGTTCAGAAATGATCTAACTCAAAAATACCTATGAATGGCATCTTCCCAGTTCCCAGTAGGTACAGAAGTTGAGTTCAACAAGCATCCAGTGGTGGACTGAATTAACATCACCTCAGTTTTTATCTCCTGAGTAATTCACAAATGCACAACTGCAAACAAAATTAGTCCTAGACATTCTTCTCCAAAATATGTTGTACAAATGATCAGTAAGTACACAAAATGTTCAGTGTCACTATCATTATGCCAGTGTAAATCAACACCACAAAGAGACAACATTCCTCACTTCCTAAGGTGGCTACTATCAACAGACAGAGATGACTGCTGGCCACAATGTGGAGACATCAGAGACCATTTGCAGTGCTGGCGGGAATGCCAGTGAAAAGTAACAGATACTCGAAAATTTAAACCCAGAATTATTCAATGACTCACCATTTTCACCTCTAGTTATGCATCCATAGGAAAAAAATACACCCATATGAAAACTTGTACACAAAAATTGCTGTCATCATTATGCACAACACTTCAAAGTAAAAGCAGTCCAGACATACACAACCTGATGGGTGAATAAACAAAATGCGGTACAGTCACACAATCGAGTATTATTCAGCCATAAAAATGAAATATGATATACACTAAGACATGGATGGACAGACCTTGAAAATGTTATGCTAGGTGAAAAAAGGGAGATGCTAATGGTCACATATTGCGTCATTTAATTCCTATAAAATGTCCAGAACAGGTAACCCATACAGACACAAACAGACCCGTAGTTTTCCGGAGGTAAGAGAGGGACAAGTGAGAAATGAATGACAACAGGGCTTCTTTTTGAAGTAATGAAAATACTCCAGAATTAGATAAGGAGGGAGGGTTGCACAGCATTGTGAATATACTAGAAATGGAACAATTTAAAAGTGTAAATTTTAGTGTGCAAAACACACCACAATTAAAACTATTTTAAGATTTCTCAAGAAAAACAAACAAAAAAGATGATAGTCTCTATAAGCATGTTGCATATAACTGGGGCTCTCAACATGTAAATTTTTCTTTTAAAAATTATCCATTGGATAATGCAAGTTTTCCTCAAGAATGTGTTATCCTGTTTAGCTAGGAAAAGAGCTCCACCTGCTTTCAATATTGTGAAAAGAGTAATAAATCTTTAAAGTCTCACTCATTGTAGACATTTTCTCTAGCTGTTGCATTTTGTGTAACTATAGTTGTCTGCGAGATTCTCTCCCGTCTAACGCAGGGATGGAGTAAAGTCAGTAGCACCCCAGGAAGGCCCAGCAGGAGTTCCCACAGGACACGTCCACTCTTCCATCGTCTCCATCACCTGTCTGCACAAAGCTTTGGCGGTCTGGGTGGCCACAGGGACATCAATTAATATGCAAAAACACTCAAAGTTAGTTTCTAAATGTTTTTACTTCAAGCAATTTGTTCCATTTTCCTTCCTTCATTTTTCATTCATTTAATTTTTTAGCAATAAGAACTTATTTAATCTACACTATGTGTTAGGTACAATGCTAGATGTTGAAGATACGTTGAATGAGAAAAAAAAAACCGCTATGAAGATTTTACTTTAAAATGTACCCTTTTCCTGTAAGTTTTCAGGGGTCCAACTTCAGTTATGTGTCAGTTTCTTGGATTATGGTTTTCTAGGTCTTAGTGCTAAAAACTGTGGACTTAAAAATAAATGAGGGTGTCTGTAATTATGTTTAAAGGCCCTCCCATTTCTCTTCTAATGTTGAATTAGTGTTATGCAATAGAAAAGTATCTAACTTCTTTTTATTTTAAACATGTTTTTGGACTTGCTCAGTAGTGGAGCACTTGCCTAGCATGCCCAGGGCCCTGGGTTTAATCCCCAGCCTATAAAAAATCCAATAAAATATTATTTGTTTCTAAATACAGCATACCTTTTCAGATAAAATGTTCAAAGTCTGTATGAATATCAAAATGTAAAATATAAGTGATATTTATAATGTCCCATGGGAAATCATAATTTAAAAAATGATAAAGTAAGTACCTATATAAATTTGAAATACATAAAGCTGAATCATAGATTCAATTTTATTTCCTGGGTTTTCTTTTCTTTTTTTTTTTTTAATTGGTACCAGGGATTGAACTCATGACCACAGGCTTGCAAGGCAGGTGCTTATGCCACTGAGCTAAATCCCCAGCCCCTTCTGGGTTTTCTTAAAGAAGAGACAGGCATAATAATAACTGAATTATTTCACAAAGGCATCCAAACCCATAGCTCCTACTTTAGTGACAGTGTGCACTATCTTACACACAGACCCTTGCAGCCACATACAAAAAACTTTCTATTCCCAGGAACAGCACAATACATTCCTTCTTGTGCACTATTATTTATAAATTAAATTGGCACATATTGAATATCCATTGTTTCTAGAGATTGTATATAACTTTTAACTGGTCAGTAACTTAGGAAAACAATTATATTTGATTCTAGGTTTCAGCTAATATCTCTACTCTTTGGAAAAGGCTTCAAATAAAGTACAGATATGTATCTACCAAGTTAAAATGTTATGCTTCCCTCACATAGAGAAAGAGAGAGAGAGAGAGAGAGAGAGAGAATTATATCCTCATGTAAATGATACAATGCTAATCTAATTCTAAAAGAAAGCCCAAAGCAATATTCTGTAAAAATGAACCAATGATTTGATGGCACCATTTCCCCATGTTTATGATAAAACATCCTGTTTTTTTTTAAATGAACAAAGTCAGAAATTGTGCATTTGTTTAGAGAACAGAGCTAATTTCATCTGCAGCCTAATCTGAAGTCAGCAGCCTGTAAGCCCCCTGTAATTTGTAATTTCTTCTTCCTGGACTTGTTTAGTCAGTGCTGGTTAGAACAAACAAAATGTATGATTCTCCATCAGTATGAAGGAATAATTTACAATATAAAAAATATATATGTTTGAACCATGATTTTAAAAATGTGAGATTTGTTCTGTTCAAAGTATGTAGAATATATTTTGAAAAGTAAAAACAAAAATATTTCAACCATGCTTATACTTTTCCTTTATAATTTTCTTGTTCACTCCACTGTAGGATATGGACACAAATATCCCCACATTCGCTTTTCACCAAGACACTTCTGTGGCTTAAATGTGCACATAAGCAATTAATTTTATGCCTTCCAGTAAGAAATTGAAATAGAAATAGAAATAATTGAAATACCGTACTCAAAGCATGGAAGGACTGCACATGGGACACAGGGCACAGAATTCACAGAATTCACAGAATTCACAACTCCACCTCCTTTTCGAATGATGAACAGTCTTGTGCTATAACCACTTGGGACAGGAACTGCTTGGAAACAGTACGGTAGAGGCAGTTTCATACGGCCAGTGCTGAGAGGCCTATCAATGGTTTAAAATAACTTCAACATTCTGTAATAACACCTACGGCTTCCAGAAAGCTTCAAAAACTTAAAATGGACATATAAACATTTATCAAAGGTATATATACCAAAATGTTCTCATTTATCAAAGTAAATTCAAGCCTTAAGTAAGTAACATACTATAGGGATATTAAGCTGGCTTAGTGTTCACTTAAAAGCCTTGAAATAAGGGCGTGTGAAGGCAAAACGGTACTCCTCATCTGCTGTTCGAACTCCAGGACAGTCAGACACAGACTTCAGAGAAGCAGGGATTCCGCTGCGCACACACCATATATATGACGTGATGATAATGGTGGTAGTCAAAGGTGGATGCGAATGGCTGGCAAAGTCTTTCTGCACTAAGGCTGTTTCTGACTACCACTCCATCCCCAGGGCCTGAGACGCAGTGGGTAATTCAACGGTACAAAAGCACCTTCCAAGCAAGGTGGTAGGAGCACAACCGGGGTTGATGATCTTCTAGAGTTCCTCAGATCACTATACATTAATATGCACAATTGTTCCAATCCTATTGTTAACTGTTTTGTTCCAAGAACTTATTGAATTTGTAGCACAATCATCTTAGCTGTCCTAAGTGTATTTATACAATTTTAGATATTTTTTCTTTTCCCTTCTTCTTTTTCCTCATTTTCCCTGAGATATTTTTCCCCAGTATTGTTATTTGTCTGTTTCATGTTTTCCTAGGACTCTGCTATGTTTTGTTTTGTTTTTTCCCTCTAATACAGAAAGGATAGGTATACATGTAGAGATTCATACATGTGTAGAATTTCTCCTAAACAGTTTGAGAATCGATTATATAATGCATGATGAAATGAACAGATATTTTGAAGAAAAAGAGGCACTATAGAACCCAGTGCCAATTCCGTAGCATCATGTTATGAAATCCAGCAATACTACTATTCTTTGTTCAGAGTGATTTTAGTCTGTTTTGTGTTATTTAATTTCAACATGCATGAAGGTATGGACAGTTATTTGGAAGAGAACAAGAGACAATATGGCAGCCATTGTTGACTTACTTCCCTGTTGTATGGTTTTGAAGAACTATAATGCCTATTATTCTGTTCTGATCTGTTTAATACTATTTTTTTGTATGGATTCATTGTGTGTGAAGATATGGACAATTATTTAGAAGAAAACAAGAGACAATATAATAGACGATGATCTCCTGTTGTTTTGCTTTGAACTCTGTGTTACTTACATTGTTTTCTTCTGATCTGCTTTGTTCCTTTTTGTTATGTTTAGTTTTACTCTTTAAATTAAAATATTAAAAAATTTAAGAAAGAAAAGCACCTTCCTTTTCAGTGTGCCCTGAGGGACTAACAGGTCTGCGGCAGACACCAGCTCAACACTCACGAGATCATCAGAGAGCTGAGAATGGAGAGGTCTGGACTGGTCACCAAGCTAACCTTCTGCCTGTGACTGATCAAGTTCAAAGACACAAAACGAGAGAAAGTTCTCCTGAAACCATTTCTGCACTCTGAATTACAATAATCTGCATTTTAATAAGAACGTGGACCTGATATTTATCTATTTATGCCTACCTAGCACCACACACTGAACCTGTTACATGATAACTGCTTATTAAGTGTTTGAATGATGTAAGAATGAGTGAATGGGTTCCTTAATT
Source organism: Dolichotis patagonum (assembly GCA_004027295.1). Taxonomy (NCBI): domain Eukaryota; kingdom Metazoa; phylum Chordata; class Mammalia; order Rodentia; family Caviidae; genus Dolichotis; species Dolichotis patagonum. Next base: position 13,255 of record PVJX010027667.1, on the reverse strand, counting down.
TTTCCAAACTGTTCTAAAGCCACAAGTGACTGTTCCGGGGTGAACACAGACTTTTTTACTAGGATGAAAAAGACTTTTCCATTTCAATTTCCAGAACTTCCTATTAGAAGTCAAAGTGTTCAAATCTGTCTCCTCAGGGACTGCAAAAGCTGGTCAGAACTGGGCTCTGCCAAGCGTCACAGCATGGAGACCACCTGCTTCCTTGCTCTCAGGGCAGTGACCTTGCGATCTCATTTGCGAGCACTCTTCCAGAGGAAGCTCGTTACGGCCATTTGTGGAGCACAACCAGGATGCTAGGATATTGTCACGCAAAAATTTCAGGCCTGGCCCTGGCTGCAGGGAGACAGCTGAGTGTCGGGCGCTTGAGACATGTGTGCACTCGTGTGACTGTCTGTACACGTGAGTGTATGTACACGTGTGCCTGTGCGTGTACACGTGTATGTGTTCACGTGTGCCCGTGTGACAGGCACGTCAGTCGGCGAGGGTGGAACAGTGGGGCTTGGCACTGAGCCTACTGAGGCAGGGTTCACTCTCACCCGCCACCGCCAAACTGAGCACCACACTGCGAACCAGCCCTGGGCAAGTGAAGATGCACCTAGGGGATGACGTTTAAATGATTTTTCTATTTTTTCTTAAAACAAATTTTATTGGGTGTATTTTAGGTTTATCATCTTCCTTTTAAAGTTAAAGATAAAGTTAAAGATAAAAAGAACCATCTACTTGAAGTCATAGGCAGACTGGCAGTGAGGTGAGAAAAGGCTATGAACATACATGTAGGTCCATAAATTGCAACTGATTAACAAAGAACTTACACTGTGTACCTCAGGAAAAATAAATGTCTCATTAAGAAAAAACATGAAGGGTCATGCCATACACACATGCACATACACAAACACACACATACGTGCAGGGAAGTGTGACATGCTTGACGCTGTCTTTCTAAAACCCACCGACTGTTACTTTGATCTTTCCAGCAAGTAATCTTGTGCGGAAAACAGAGAAATCAGTCTTCCCACTTTATGGAAAGAAAACTGAGGTCTGGAGTGATTTGGTGTAGGCCACATGCCTAGTAAATAAGGACAAAGATGATAACTGGGTTCTTGATTCCCAGACCAGAGGGTCAGTTTAGCTAATCTGTCCTCAGTATGTCTTAGGGCTTGGAGGATAAAATGACCATCAGCTCTGTTTCAAAAGACAATGTGTTCATTCTACTCTTCATTTCTGGCCCAAACTTGAAAGGAAAGAAATAATGTAATACTGTGCCTTTGCAGTGAAGGTGTCTAGCAAACATCTGCAACAGAATTATATGCTTCCCATCAAACACTTGAAGTCTCGTTCGTATGAAAACAATACTGCTTGCAATGTTTCAGATAGCATTTACTACGTACATCAATCCTACATGCAGATCAGAAGAAAAAACCTTTCAAATATTCCCTTGCTCCAGACAGGGAAGAAAAATAAGGCAGTGCTATTAAAGATGGAGTTCTGAATTATCCAAAAGGCAAAACATGCTACATGACCCTTATCTGAACACTTTAGAACAAAATGTTTCAGGTTTGACTTTTTCAGGTGTCGAAATATTTGCACACATGTAACAAGATTCACTTACATTTCATATTATATACCTACATTTATATCTATTTCCTGAAGGTATATTTTTATAGTATTTGTAGTTTTGAATCAGTCACATGAGATCAGGAGTGAAATTTTCTTTTTGGTGCACACAAAAATCTCATATTTGGGAGCATTTTAAGTTCCAAATTTTCAAACTAAGGATATTCTTCCGGTACTGTTCATTCTCTGACTGGGTCACTAGAAGGTGGTGAACTGCAGTGAAGGTGAGAATGTACCTTAGGTCACAGCAGTGTACGTGGGCACTGTGTGCTGCTCTACATGAGATGTGAGGGAGAGAACGCGTTCAGAAATGCTCAGCATTTGTAGGGTAATTTCGTGTCTGTTAAATATAATAATAATACAAATTAGGTAATAGGTCATATTTAAAATGCTTTTCATTTCATTTTTCTAGTCATTTACTTTTATTGTATTGGAAAACAGCGTTAATCCACACAAGTCGGGAAAGAACTGCTGTATCCCCACAGGTAGTTTGAGATGCTCCGTGGTATGCCACTTTACCAGGTCTTTCTGGGGCGATTTTATCTGGGAGGGACATGACTTTCGAGAATTCCAAAGAGAACCAATGTCTAAATACAACAGCAAAAGTTACATGTAAACATGATGTGTGTTGGCTACTCAGAGCGTCGACTGCTCATCATCTCGGGATCCTCTGGCTGATTTTTGAGCACAAGGGTAATGAGAAAGAATCCAGAAATGGATGAAATCTTAACACCAGTAACGTGTGAAACACAACATTAAAGCAGAACCACGGGCCCGGCTGGAAGCCTGAAATTTTGAAACTGTGAGCTCTTTAATTACATGCTGCTGACTGGAAACCAGCCACCCTGAGAAGGGAACGGCTTTCCCTGCCCTCCCTCTGCTTCTGGGAGCCGAGGTGAAAGCGCAGGTGTTTCCACTTCAGTTCCTCATTTATAAAGCGGCTCTGTGAAAACACACACGCACAAAGCCACTTGTTTGGCAGCCTCAGAAGAGGCACCGAGGGCTGACTAGACATGAGACCCAATTACCCTCTCACCCTGTAAGGAGGTCCCAGCAGGTTAGGTGTGCCGCACATCAGCAGGTCAGGATGCTAGAAGCCAGGGCACCTGCGCCTGCTGCCTGGGGACCTGAGGGTGAGGAGGAAAAGACTCATCCGGATTACACGAGGCCTAAAGTTCAAGCCAGCAGGTTGTCGTCACTTCGTGTGCTTTAATTCCTCCTGTTCTTTCCAATTGCTAAGTCATTGTCCCTTTAAGAAACATTGTAAATTTTTATCAGCTTTTGAAAATTTTACAATTTTGTTAAAGAACCAAACCAAAAAAACTATGGTGGTAAATTTCTTCCTTTTTAAAAATAATGGGCCAGATGAAGTTAAATTTGATTATCATGGCATTCTCTATGCGTACGATGCGGCCAACGGACAATAGACATGCCACCCGCACTTTCCAGCAGCCTGATTCCTGCTGGGCCTTTTCCTCCACGTTCAAGACAATGTAGACTCCCTCTGGTGGTCAAAATTATTTAGGTAAATTCACTGGTTTGTAAACAAAAAAAGGATCATCTTTTGTAAACTTGCTGTGTTTAAAGGAACATAAATATTTTTGATGTACAATTTGAGTGTTTCAAATGAAGCAATTATATGCAAGCCTAAGGAAATGTGTAGATTCTGTTCTTCCATTATTTAACATCTGGTAAATATGATAGGTATAGTCTTTATAATTTATTCAGTACTAATTCATTCTTCTGCATTTTTAATGCTAAATGTTCAGAACAAAGAAGACCCATTATCAAATTTATTTATTATTCTTTAATAATAATTACCCTGTGATTTTTTTCTTTACAAACACTAGCACTTCCTTGGGTGGCTGAATTTCCACAGATCAATCACTTTGAAAGCAAGTATGAGGTCATTCTTTGAGATCATTATATTCTGATGCCTGTGATAAAGGCTTTATTCAACAGTAAAAATTTGCTCTTTCTAGTGAAATTACAGATTCCTAAAGTATCAGCCTGAAAGTCTTGGTTAAAAAGATGATATGACATACATGGAATCTCTATAAACCTCAAAGCAAAAAATTGTATAAAAGTTATTTTGCTATTTAATCCTCAGACCTTCTTTTTCAGATGAAAAATAAAACCTCAAGAGCCAGAGAGCTCACATGAATTGCTCATTATCCCAGACTTAGCAGAAAAGGCAAAGAGCAGGCAAACCCTGGCACACAGTCTTGGGTGCAGAGGGCCCCGGTTTTCCAGCAGTCTAGCTTGAAGTTTGATGGTCAGCATGACTTGTGACAAAATGTTCAGACCACAGGAGAGTTTCATTCTATCATGTCACTTATGTCCTTTTACGTGTTATTGATTATTTGAGCACTTTCAAAAGCATATGTTACCTGATGACACTAGCTCCTAGAGAATCTTTTTATGTAGCAAAAATAAGGACATAAAAATTAATAATTACAAAAATATATGCAGATTTATGGTCCTAATGCCCTAGTTAATGTGGACTTAACAGATGAACTCTGAGTTACTCGTACATTTCTGAGATTTTTCTGAAGACTAATACCACATTACACAAATTACTTTAAAAATGGTGGCAAAGGCTACAAAAATATTCCTTGTCTTAGTTAAATCACTCAGATAAAAAAGATTTTATCTACAGCTTTAACTTCCTGGAGAGTAAAGAAAATTAGAAGGAAACAGCCAATTATTTAGAAAATAAATGAAAATAGAAGAAAATCTCAAATTTTCTCCCCAACCATGTAGTGACCACAAGGTTCTATGCTAGGTACTGGAGCATACATTACAATTTCCAAGAGTTTTGACATTTGATTTGAATTAGAATTAAAATCTTGTTACAATCCTAGCTGTGAGCTGTCATAATTATACTCATATATAAATACAGTAATGGTTTCCAGTTGTTGGGGAAGACCAAACACATTTTGAATTATCTGAGTTTTTTCATGCAGTGACGATGTCCAAGCCCCTCTTACCAATGCAGATTGTAAACTCGGAATAAGGGTGTCTGTCTGCTGACTTCTGTGTGATCGGTGGTTAGCGTGTGCCAGATGCAGAGTAGGCACTGACCACGTTCCTGAACTTGAACTTCAGATTGGAGTTAGTAAAACTCCACCCAGAGGGAAGAGAACTGAAGGAATGAAGAGGAATCGAATTCACAAGAATGCTTGGAGACATGCAGGCTTGAAAACAGGCTTCCGAACGACTCCTGCAGGAGAGGACATTCTATGTGCTTCAGTTCCTAGCTGGCTAAACTTCACCAATGCTTATCTAGAGATTACTAGAGTCCCCAGATTGTCTTATATTTTCCAATGTGGTAGACATCTCAACCACTAATAGAAATCTCAAAAATGCACAATAAGACACATGAACATGGACTCTTCATAATCCATTAAAAAAATGAGTGATGTTTCTCATTTTTTTATTCCTTAAATACTGACCATAAGGGACAAGATAAGTCTCACTGAGACTAGATATTTTCATATATTGGACTTTTCCACTGTGACATTTTCATGAAAATCATGAGTGGAATCACCTCAGTCCACATCCCTGTGTCAAATAGGATGTCCACTTAAAAAATAAAAAGTGCAAAAAAATCACCCATAAAATCCCACCAGGTTTCCAATGTCTCATGCTTTTGAAAACAATGTTTTTAAATTCTAAGGCATGATGGGTGATAGAAGCTTCTTTTTACTGTCAGAGAGATCAAAGAGAGGTTGAGACACAATCCATAGCAGATGCTGTCCAGTGACAAACCTAAAAGAAACAGACAGCGGGGCCAGATGTTGGGATGACCTTAGGTCTGTAGAGCACATTGGCATGGTGTTGATTTAGATGGCTGTTGGCAGAGGCTTTAACTCCAGCAGCAGGGGGAAAAGACTAAACTATGGAATTCTTTCCTACTCTTCCCCTTCACTAGAAAATCCAAAACCACTGGTCAGTTGCGCTGATGGCTGTCAAAGAAGTTGAGTTCAGCACACAGCCCTGCCAGTAGGTATCACATCAGAAGGGAGTGAGCTGAGTGAACAAGGACATCTTCAGGCAGTGCCATTTTGCATCCATTCAACTTTCAACAGCTGTTTCTTGAGCGAATACAGACACAAAATAATTATATGAAAAGAACAACATATTCAACCTGTGAGACCATGTTTATATTTAATACATGGTTGCTAATAGTGAATGTAACCAAGAAAGATGTCTGAAAATTAAATGGCTTGTCATTAGATACAATTAGTATTCAGTGAAAGTTTTCTTATATGGAACTCTGAGCCATGAACTTTGAAGATAGCATGAGAAAAGTTTTTCATCAAGCAGAATTTCTCAAATCCATACTGCAGATACACAAAAGGAATGCATAATGGTACATTACACTTTTAAATATTCCTATCCCATATATTATTATTCCCATTACTCACTCAATAGAAATTTAAAGGATTTTTCTAGTGACCCATGTTTTCAATATCATAAACACTCATAAACAAGGCGAAAGCCCTCTTATCTTAGGTTGCAGTAGAATTTAAATCTTAGCCACTATACTATGCCAAGCACAGAACATAAATAGAGTCTTGCTTTAGAATATTAGATATGATTGAGGACCTCACAGTTCCTCTGACGCTTTTAGACATTTTGTCACTTCACCTGGAGAAATATACACTGCTTATTCTGAATTGCTGCTGATGTCCAGCACTTGTCAAAACCCCTCTCTGTCAAGGCCTTCACAAAGAGTTGCAAAGTGACAGATCAGGATGTCTGAGTTGATGGAGCCTCAGGAAAAATGGAACAGATAGAAAATTCATGACTTTAAACTACATCAAAGTGACTTCTGTCAACATCATGTCAAAAGAACTGTTCATTTTTAGAGGTTTTTTTTAAATTACATAAACATTTTTGAGTATGAGCTAAGTGTAACGAAAAAATTTTCTTAGTGTACAGTATGATCATTCAAATATTCCAAAAATATACTTTAGCTCATCCAGGAATAAGGAAAATTCTAATAGTAGATATTGTCTGCCAGTTAAAATCAATGACATTCAAGAGAAAATTATGAAGACACTCTGCTTGAAATAGGACAAACCATCTGGCTATTATGGAACAAAAGTATATTTTTTGCACACATCAAATTTCTACAACTGGATTAATTTTTCATACTTATGCAATGATTTTTTATCTCTTTTTTTGCTTAGTGTATAAGTTATAAAACACCAACCCAGTGCTATGTTCCTAAAATATCTGGCATTATTTTAATTTCAAAAAATCAATGGAAAACTCTTATAATGCATAGTTCCTTTAAATTACTGTTTTCATAAGGAAGTAAAAAATAAATGGCTTATGATATGCAGTACTGCACATGCAGAATCACTCCATAATCATATTCAAAGACTCATTCATAGAATGAAATATGAGTTGCATAAATCTAGAAATGACCACTCTCCCATTTTAATTTCCAACACCTTTCAGGGAAGATGGCTAGGACCTGTTCCTAGGACTCAGGCAACTGGATTCCTAATGCTCATTGGCCACAGGGATAAACAGGCTAAGTGACCTCATGAGGACAGGCCATGGACTCTGCTGTGCATGTGTATATGCAGCAGAAAATGGGGAGAAATCATGTAATACACCCCACACATATGTGCAGATACCTCGTGCAGAACTACACACACACACACACATCCCTGAAAGAAGAATCAAATGTAGGCAACCCCCACAGTCATTGTAACTGTTCCTAATGTAGTAACACTGTCAGTCACACCATCCCATAGATCTTTCCTTTAGCTATGACTAAGCAATTTTGATATCACTCTTTTTTAGCAACTTCCATCACAAAGATCTCAAGAATCAGGACCACTGATTTGGTGCACTTGTCACATGGCAAAAAAGGTCCATGATCTATACAAGTCAATTTATTTTTTTACTTCCAGAATGACGATAATTTTCAAAAATAACCACTTCTGGCTCTGAAAGGAGCTTGCCTGAAAACAGTCTCACTGTCTTATTCTATAGTATATAGGATGTACTATCTATTATTACAGAGGTACAACAAGATCATCATTTCTTCTTATAGGCAGAACTCAATATATTTTGTGACCCACTTATGAAAAAATGTTTATTACCTGTACATCTACAAAGGTGTGGGGCTCGGTAGCAGCCGAGACCGGTAATAAGCCTCTTTTTCTCATTTACATTGATAGCAAAGCATTAGTGAAGATATATGCATTTCATTTCATGGTTGAGAAAGAACATAGTATATGTATATGTGATAGCAGTGGGTGGTTAATGAAATGGTCTGACAAACATAAGCTAATACATAATCATACCAGAATGTGACGGGAACACCTGTTCCTGCCTCACAGACTTCCAATTCTTAAGGAAAAGTTACCATTCTCAAAGAGTAAAGACGCTACTATTTAGACATCAATATGCTCCAAGGAAATTTTAGTCACTTTTTGTTGCTGTTGTTGCAATCACTAAAGGGTGGCTATTTTAATGATATCAAATCTCTTTTGCTTGTGTCCTAAGAGTAATGAAAACTTCACACATGCATGAAGCTCCAGTAATTATTTTAAACTGCCTTCTGTTGTCCCCCTGAGGAACACGGTGGTATTTGTTTGATGCAGTTTAATTAGTGTCAGGGTAATTAATGCTATGCTATCTACATGAGATCAAAACCCTTTCTTTGTAACACTCTGGTAACTAAGAAGTAAGAAAAGCAAGTGTTTTGAAAATGTCGAGGCACAGTGTTAACCCAGGATCACCACTGAACCGAATTGGTCATCTCTTCCCCTAGGCTTCACCCTTATGGCAATTTCAGCCTCTCTAGGACAAGATCAGTCCTGTAATGTGCTGGAACCACACTGCCAAGCATAAGACCCGGTAGCTGCTATGGAATTAAATTCTTTTTTATGGGCATAATCAAATTAACTAAAACATTCACGGTCACCAGGCACCTTTTGCTATAGTTTAATCTTTTAATAATGAAATACTAAACTTCTGCACTGACAGAGAAGTAGAGTCCCTTGTAAGCAGGGTGTGATATCACCATGTGCTGATACTTTTTTTTCAAATAAAGAATCATTTGGTTTAATGAATGAATGTGATTCCGCTTAAATGCCTGAATAAAATTTGCATTTAATTGTAGGTATAATTCCTCCGTTAAGAGAGGAAAAAGCAGAGATAGGCAAGGAGAGAAGTTAAATACACAAAAATTCCAGACACACACATAACGTGTAACACCATAAATCCTTTTTAACTGTTTCTTTGGTAATAAGCAACGGCAGTATAAATCTCCCAACACACAAACTCAAGCTGATCACAGGCTTAAGGAAATAGCTTCAGTTATCTTGACTGGATAAATTATTATATCCTAGAGGTTATTCCAGTTTCTAATAAAGCACTGTAGCTAACAAACAAAAATAAAATGATCAACCATTCTCTTTATTTTATAACAGATGAAATTACAGGCTGCATGGGATCAACACAATGGCATTGGATTTATTTTTATTCTCAAAAATACACCATGCAATATTCATTTTGGAACAAGACTGGTGCTTTAACACAATGAGGAGGACCAGCAATCGACTGATAATATATTTTATGGTAAAGGGAGGTTTAATGGCACATATCTAAAAAATAAACATGACTGGTTTTAAGTCAAACCAAATGGATTTAGCCCATTTTGTAAGCATATTAAGCATGAAAATAACCTCTGCATGGCCTAAGAAACAAATGAAGAAAAACACCTCTAGATGGTTCACATGCTAAGTCTATAGTGCTGATGAAATTGTATCAGTGGCTAAAATTAAGGTTCTTGTTTAAAATGAAATTTTCCGACCTAGGCTGGCTGCGTACCACAAGCTAAGAGGGCTTGTGTAAAACGCATCTTCTTGAGGACATTCATTACTGAACACCTCCTGGGATCAGCTGACTAGCAAAATATGTTTTTTCACATCTTTGGTTCTGCTTCCTGTGACTTAGTTGTTTATCAATTAAAGTGATAAATATAAGTGACTTTGATAACATGAGAAACACATTATGCAGTAAAGTAACCTGCAGGAACCTTGCAATAAGAACTGCATGCAAAGTTCAACAACTGTGAAGGAACTATTAAAGAGGACACACAAACAAGTGACCTTGACTGACAAGAGCACTTCATTCCAGCAAAACAGCGGTGGTGCTGATAACTGTTCATTGGCGCAGAGAGTAATTACCTGTCAGCATTGCTGGTGTGTGCGAAATAGTATAAATGAAACATACATAATGTACGGCAATAATACTGGGCATGCAGAACCTAATGCATTATCATCATTCTCAGGACCAGGTTTATGTGGCTGCCACCACTGCGTAAATGCCTTCCAGCCATGATAATTTCATTCTAATCTCTGTTCCATATTATAATTTCCATAGCTAAAAGATACTAAGGAGCAATACGTTTCAATCAAGGGCTAAATAGAACACAACCTGTAACTGGGTATTTTAGACACCTATATATTTTTTTCCTTCAAAAATTTAGTCAATTTATGAAGCGACTGGAATAAGCTGTAAATTTATGGGTGACAAACCCTGTCTGTGCCAATGTCACCGTGTGTGGGGATGGACACTAAAGGGGCTTACAAAAGGGTCGTCAGCTTTTTCTTCCATTCCTTTCAACACTAAGACAACTCTATCTTTTTAAATGCTCCAAAATAGAAGGTTAAAACGCAAACAAAAATAAAAGACAGTTCCTATTCAACTAGAGAAAAATAATCTCCTTTCTAAGACAAATTATGTGGATTTGCTTGAGTTGCTTAACTCTGCAAGAGAATCACAGAATAACGTCCTGCACCAAGATATGCCACTCTTCTTATAAAACCCTCTGGTCTTTGCATGCTTTTTGAACAATGAAAATGCAATGTGATGCCATCCCTGAATCATATCTAAGGCCATACAAAAGCAACCAAGAAAATGTAAGTAGCAGCCAGGCCATCACAACAAGCCCTGGTGCGGGTGAGATGTCCAGGAACTCTCCTAGTTAAAAGGATAAGCAAGGAAAATCAGTGGCTACCAAACCACATAAAAGAAACAGCTGTTGGCCACCAGCATCTGTCGTTCAGAAGGGAGAAAATATGTGAATATTTAGAAAACACGCTGACACTCTGACTGTGTTAACCCAGTCCTGCTTTTACAGCAAGGGAGAGGATTTTGGAAACTTTAGGCTAGTCTGAACTAAGAACTAAGGCAGAAGTCCATTTATTAAAAAGCATTTTAATTGTTTGCTCTGTTTCACATGTCAAAATCACAGACATGAGTGATTTTTGTCTATAGAATGACTTCATTCTTTGGATTTTTGTTTGCAGGTTTCTTCGGTTTTTCCCAAGTTAAAATCATGGGCAATAAATGACGTCCTGATAGGAGATTATGCAAACCAGAGAGATACACAGCATAAGTTTTTCTGGTGTTATCTTTTTGCTTTCTGTACAGTTTTTTCTGTATTTCTGGTCAGGAGAAAGAAGAAAAGAAAAGAAGGAAGGAAGGAAGAAGAAAAGCAGGGAGAAAGGAGAGAGGGGAGAGAAAGGAAAGAAGAAAGAAAGAAAGAAAGAAAGAAAGAAAGAAAGAAAGAAAGAAAGAAAGAAAGAAAGAAAGAAGGCGGAAACCCCCCAAATGTCATATAAAGTTAGGGGTCATATGATGTGTTAGCTCTGAAAGAAACATTTGTACTTTTTAAAAGAGATAGCCTGGAGGGAACATGAAGAAATAAAAATTTTATTTTATTTTTTTAGTTCCTCAGATCATGATATTAAGAAGCTTATCCATTCTTATTTATCAGCACTTTTATTGTATGGCCAGCCCAAAAGAGAAAGGATTTTAACCCAATTTCAAGTCATTCATCCAAATCCAGAATTTCAAACATTCTATCAGAAGGCAATATGTGATACGTGAATAATGTCTGTAGATTCCAAGACACATCTTAACCATCTCAGTGAGTTCTCGCTTGATTTATATAGCATTATTTGAGTAGCTAATGTTTTTCCTGATGTGCACTATTACATGTGTTTTACATGAAGGTTTAAGAATATAATATTTACCAGAACACTGCAAATCTTCAGGAAGTGTTATACCTCCATTTTATTGATTCTGAGAATGTCAGTACAATTTTTACATTTTAGCCTTTTGAAATAGCTTCTTATAGCCTCTTAAAGCTAGATGGTAAGATCGAGACTGCTCCAGTATTAACTGATCTTTGACTTGTATTTGATGAAATACGATATTTTGTATTTGATAAAATAAAATATGAAATATGATATCTCATATTTGATGAAATATGATATTATATCCTATTCTCACTTTGAGGAATATCTGTTGCATGTTTATTTTAGAATGGTCCTGACCACAAGTATATATTAATGCAATAATCTGACACCTAGATTATTTTTGTGTGACACAAAACATTTAGTTAACTAGTTAACTCATTAGGGAAAATTACCTAGTTCTGCAGATTATATTAGCACCATAAGAACTGTACATTGAATGTATTGAGACATTTATCTCTGTGACCTAACCAATAACTAAGTATGATATATCTGCTGATATATTGCATCCTAGGTTTATCTCCATGGCCTAACCAATCACTAAGTAGAATACAATTATCGGTATTTCACAACTAAGGAATGAGGCAGAAAATCAAGGGGTTCTGATTTATTCCTAGGTCCTGCAAAGGGACACTGACCTTCTGCATCCAGCCAAGAAGCACTTGCCATAAGGGCCACTGTGTCGAGTGGGGCGTCATGACACTCTGGTGTATCGAGGTGGTAAAATACAAACAAGACAAAAAGACAATGCAATCTCAATAGTTCAAAACAATGTGGGGAAGGCAGGGAGATCAGTTTTATATAATTTTTTCAAATATCCTTAAGGATATTTATGTACAACATGATTAGAATTCAAGTTCTTTATTGCCTCTTAATATAGCAGAAAATTTCTATTACATTTCATAGTCCTTCTCAATACCTAAAACATCACTCATTTAATGATATGTGTTGAATGGAATGGATAAGGGAATCAATTTGGATAAATAATTATCCAAATAAGATTAATTATTTTATAAAAATGTACACCTTAATTTGATGTTTCAAAGTTCCTGCCCCCCCAAAACCCCTCAAAATATTAAGTACTGTTTTATCAAGTTCCTTGGTTTGATAGGATTATCTGGGGAGAGGGGCATGATAAAATTATTTGGAATTGATGGTTCTGCAGTTAAAATGCACTTTTAAATTCGAAATTAACTCTTAATATATGGCTGAGGATGATAATACTGAAGTATGTATAGTTGCCTTCTTATAGGCAATATACTTGATTAATTTTGAACAATTAAACAGTGAAAGATTAATTAAGAATTTCATCCAGTATAGGCCATATTTCTTTTCCAATTACCTTCCTTTAGAGCCATCATAACTGTTTTAATACTTGCATTGAAAATGCTAGAAAGTATCAAGACAATACAGTGAGTCAGGGAGAACAATAAAATTCAGAAACATGGCACTTTAATATCGGGCACATTTAACACCGTGGTGTATACAGAAGCCTTCTGCAATCCTCTGCTTGTTATGATGATCCAGCAAGTGTAAATTTAACCTTTTATTATTTTGCTAAATAC
>PVJX010027666.1:0-24636 GCA_004027295.1 Dolichotis patagonum | reverse complement strand
ATGCTAGGAGTCTTGCTCTGAAACCACTTCCTGTCATAAAGATATGAGAAGTTTACTCTTTAGATAGAGTCAATTAGCTAAAACAGTTGGATGTCCAGTTACCAGGTGGATTTAGAATAAACCATGTGTGACAAATGGTACTGGCAAGTCCTCCTACTTAAGGACTAGTTATTGTTTCCCTTGAGAATATGTACGCACTGGGTTGAATCTGCTTGACTACACAAAAGTGTAAAATGTATTTTTGTCTTCTTGGTCTCTTATGTGGATTGCCTGTGACGTTCAAGGTATTGTGGCTGAACATTTATTCAGTAATAAAACTTTTCATTTGGAAAGGAAGCCTATTTGTGGAAAGATTTGCTCATTAAGGAAGGGATTTTGTTTTTTAAATATATTTTTCCAACATTGACTTCACTGAACTAGTTGACCAATGAGATGATGTATAGCTATTTAACAGTCTTATTCATGGATTTCGAAAGAAGGAATCAGATTCCCAAGAAAAAAGGAGATAAAAGGGAAAAAAGAGACAAAGAAATCAGTAAATGCCTTTCTGCCAATTCTCCTAGGTAAAACATAATGCACGATGAGATGAGTAAGTAGACAAATCCACACATACATACAGCATATCTCAGAGACCAGTGTGAACATAGGAAACACAGCCACTGTAATTTGAAAGATTGCTTATTCATTCAACAGCCTAGATACCTGGAGTCAGTGTGCTTACCTGAAAGCGTTTTTGTTTGTAATTCCCTTCAGAGGGCATAGGGGTGCTGTGGAGAGGAACAGCAGCAAGGAATTCTCCTCATTCTTCCTGAAGAAGCGAGAGTCTGAGTACTATAACAAGGGCACACTGATTTCCAAGGCACAGTTTGGGAAAGCAAGCATTTCTTCTGTTAAAAATATCTCTGAATGTGTGATTTCTTTTTCATGATTCTACCTCAGTGACTGTCCTGAGGACCTTGGTAATGGATTTTATCATACAAGAGTGTAAGCTTCGGGTATTCTACCTTATTTCAGAACAGTTTCACGAAGTGCCCAGGCAGAGCTCAAAGGGGTATTTTTTTCAGAGTCTAGATTGGACTGTGTGCTACAAGAAAACTGCAGTATAAAGTCAACAAAGCTCAGTGGGCATTTTCTAAACAATGTCCTCTGACACACACCCCTTTTCATAGTCCATTTCTGAAGAAATGAACAGCCAAATGTGATGAATCTATTTAAACCTCAAAAGAATGCAGTCCACAGAGAAATATAAAATGATAACTCAATGAGGATACTTTCTTTTTTCTTTTAAGGATGGAAATATTAGATTGTTTCTCTCAAATGTTAACTCTCTGAAGATTAATACTATCTTAACATCTTGAGATTTTTCCAACAGCAGAGATAAAGATTTATATAAAGTTCAGTTTTTCAGAAATACAGTAAAGTGAACACACATAGAAATAGTTTACTACAGAAAGAACTCCAAACTATCAAAAACCTCTCACATATCTACAGACTAATTAGGAGGGTCCACTGAGACTTCAGTGACCCTGCAACAGTGACTCCTTAGGGTCAGATAATTGCATTTAAGCCAAGCTTCTTGGCCCAACCATAAGTCCTCCCCAAGCCGGGCTTGCCTTTTCTTTACAGCTGCCTGCTCCTAACTTGTTTACAGCAGTGGTTCTCAAACTTCAGCACACTTTGTAATCACCTGGAGGACATGTTAAAATAGATTTTAGGGACCCCCTTGTAGCACTGCTGATTCAGTAGTGCTTTGGTAGAACCTAACAATTTGCATTTTTGACACATTCTTAGGTGACAAGGAAGCAGGATAGAAGCAGTAAAGTTGAGAAAACTAGAAATGAGAAAATTCATAATTTTAAAAATTGTACTTTGAAGACAATCATAAAATATAATCAAGCCCTTTTCCTTTACAGGAAAAGCAGTACCAAAAAATTCTAAGTATCTTAAAGACACAATAAGCTTGTAATTTGAACTCTGGCTCAATGCCCTGAAAATCCCCCACCACCCAGGCAGACTACCTCTGTCACGGAAGCAGCAGTACGACTGGATAGTAGAGCTCAACTTCAAACAAGGGTAAACAGCATGCATTCTAACGCGCTGTGTCCAGTGGGCAACCTGGCAGGCAGTAGAAACATACATGCTAGACCACCCATCCTGAAGACACCTCCAGCCCTTCACAGATGTGGCCAGCTGCAGACCCTAATGCACCTTTTCTCTTGAGAGCCTATATTCTGTTTTCGCTTGTTGTGTAATTTAAAAACTTTGTCTACTAAACCACCTTATACCTCTCAGGGATATGTCTTGAAAATCTTTTCCTGTGACAGAAGTCAACAAACTTCCAACCCACCCTGTGGATGAGCTGAGTTGAAGTCTCCATGTGTTCTTTGGAGGACTCCTTTGAACCCTAGCCAGTGACATCTTTGGTGAGCCAGTCAAGAGGTAAACTAAGAAATGGATTTAATAAGGTCAGTGAAAGAGTTTCCATATTTTAACTCTTTGCTTTCTGACTTGGTTTTCGGTTGCTGCCTCTCCTGCAAATGTCTGCATGTTTGGTGTCCCTTTGCAATGGTTGGAATCTCCCATGTCCTTAGAAAATGAGTCTTCAGTGTAAAAGTACTGAATATATGAAGCATGGGTTTCCTCTAACCAGAAAACAGAGTTGTCACCAGGTACCTTCTAAGGCACATGTCCAGCTTCTTTAGGAACTTTGGCAGGTCACCATGCTCTGGTGCATTAATAAGATTTGTTTGTGCTCTTATTAGTTTCATTTTCTATTTTCCCTGTAAAACTTTCTAACAGTTGCCTACGATCATTCTACAGGAGTCTGACATCTAACAGACAGCTTAAAGACTATGTTAAAATAGTAGGCCATCACCTAGAGAACAAATAGATATAACATTATGCTAATATTAATAATGTTAACCAATATTAATATCATTAATAATATTAACACCTGAGAAAGTTGTTACATTTTCATTTATATATAAAACTAATATAAAAGATAAAAAGATGGGGGCTCATTTTATATGTCAAAGTACCTCAGTATCCAAAAGGATTGCAATAATTAAGATTAACTGACCTGAGTGTTTAACAACTGGAATTTAGAAGATCAAAGCTAAGAAATGCTCAGAGGGATACAGGAACAGCTGTTTGGGCCTTTGCCCTACACAGTGAGCAAGGCCTGAGGGAATGACCAACCCTTCTAAAACGGCTTTAAGCCTCGGGCAACTCATCCAACTTCCTGCAAGGGGAACAGATGGGCCAGAGGACAGAACCCAACCAGTGTACATTCTGCAAAACAGGAGGGTCTCTAAAGAGAAAAGTGGGAAGCCACAAGGTCAGTCAAGACCCTGACCCATCCTGACAAATGGCTCCATGGGGAGGAGTCAGGATCCTCACTCAGGCCCAAACATAACCCTGAGGAAACTAGACTGACCTTGAAAAAAGTAGATTAATTCTGACCAGTATGTTATAGGCAGCTGAGTTAGTTAGAAATGTTATAGGCAGTCAGACAGAGCTGAGTCCTCAAAGGAGCCAGGGCAGAAGTTCAGATACCCTGTGACCTTAGAGGAGACAGTCACCTCCTGCTGGGAGCCAGATCTCAAGACAAAGGATCAAGCACATACACCCACATCCTGAGATTGACAGTCTAAATAGTTCTCTGTCACCCTGTGGAAGCCAGGAGTCCCCATCCAACCCTTCCAGGAAGAGTCACTGCTGTTAAGCATGCTCGCTTACTACATGACTGGCTCCCCCATTTATTCCTGATTTAATCAATTTTACCTGAGCAACTAAATCTTATTGGTTGACCACAGTTCTGTCCTGATCCGGCCCGTGGATCAGTCTGTGGGTCTCACCTGGAGGGGGAACGGGGATGGCGGGCAGGGCAAGAGGAAAAAGAGATGGAGACAAGTTGAGCAGTTCTAATCAAGTCTCGTTTATTGAGGAAGTGAACATGGTTTGTATAGGGTGAGAGCAGGAAATTGTCATCATCAGGCAGAGTTGTTGTGGAGAGACCGGATAGGTCGCAGTCATGTCTGGCCAGGCAGAGAGGATCATGGGTAATGTAAGCAGACACAACAAATGCCCACAGGAGGGCGGGATGGGGCGGCAGCAGTGAGGCTATCATGCCGCTCCCTACACTGTCCCACCTAATACCTTGCGAGTTTCCCAGTTTTCCTCACCTTGGACCCATCTCATCCTGTGGTTTTACTCTATAAATGTCCCTAGAGGGCTGAGGATTTAGCTCAGTGGCATAAGCACTTGCCTGGCAAGGTCATGAGTTCAATCCCCGATATAAAAAAAAAAGTCCCTAGAAAAAAGTCTTTGGTGACCCACTCAGGACCCTTCCTGTTCCTCTCTCAAACAGTAGCTTTCTTTCTCTCAGTAGATATCTTAGTATCTCATTTTCTTTATTCCTTGGCCATTATGATAATTAAAGTTAAAAAATAGTTTTCCATTAACAAAGCAGGAAAGTCTCTCTTGCCCCTTTACATCTCCCACAATCTCTTGTCCCCCTTCCTATTGGAAAAAGTCATACCTACTTACCTGCTGTTATCTAACTTTTATTTTGCCCTTTATTGATATTTTCAGTTTCTTTTATAAAAGAAAAAAGGGCAATATTTAATCTATGTTTGACTGACTTCACTTAACATTATGGTCTCATAGTGCATCCATTTTTGTACAAATGACTCAAACTTACCCTTGGACAGAGTAGTATGGACTCCGTTGTTCATAAATACCACATTTTCTTTCTATATTCATGTGTTAATGACCATATAGACCATTTCTCAAATTTAGTTATGAAATGTGCTACTTTATACATGGGTGTCCATGTGTAACTGTAATATGAGGTCTTTAACCCTTTCTGGAAGATTTCAAGCTAGGAACTGTCTGGGTCAAATTGAGTAACAGCATTAGTTTTTTGAGGAGTCTTCATAGTTATTCCCATAGTGATTTTACTAGATTGTATTCCCATAACAGTGAAGAAGGCTTCCTTTCCCCCTCAGCTGTGTCTGCATTTGTTATTATTTGATTTCATGATGGTAACTACTTATGATGAAATCTCAGTGTGGTATTAACAAGAATTTCTCTAATGGTCACAGATGTTGACTATTTTTTCATGCATTTATGCTTATTTGTATGTTTTACACTGAGAAGTTTCTATTCATATCACTTGCCCATTTTTTGATTTGGTCTTTTATTTTAGGGGTACAATTTTTTATTTCTTTATATATTCTAGATAGTAATCTACTGTCTGAGAAAAAGTTGGCATTTTATTCTAGTCTATAGGCTGAATCTTTATTCAGCTTTATAGTGTTTCTGTAGTTTTTCTGTGCAGAATATTTGTAATTTGGTACAGTGCTAATTATTGATTCTTGATCCTATTTATTAAGCCACTGGGCCTCTATTTAGACTGTCTCTACATATGCTTATAACCTCAAGAGTAAATATATTTTGTCTTACAGTGCATTAAATATTTCCATTCTACTATTTAGATATTTGATATATTTTGAATTTAGTCTAGTACAAGATGAGACATATGTGTCTAGATTCAATGTTTTGCATGTGGATAGACAACTACCCAGCTGTCTTTCAGCATAGGGTTTGACTCCTTTGCCAAAGAGCTGAATATGCCTTGAGTTGTCTCTGTAGCCTCCACACCACTGGTCCACATGTCTGTTTTTGTGCCAATACCATAATATTTTTATTACTGTAGCTTTATAATGCGACTTGAAACCCAGGATATAAATACTTTCTTCTGTGCTCAGGATTACTTTTGCTATTCTTGATCTCTTCTCCTTCCATATGACTTTTAGCATTGTTTTCCCCAGTTCTGTGAGATTTCTGTCACTATTTTGACTGGAACTGTGCTAAATCTGTATATCAGTTATGAAAGTGTAGCCATTCTGATTGTATTCATTCTTCTTATTCAGGAATGGGGATATCTTTTCCCTTACTGGTATCCTGTTCAATCCTCTTCTTCAGGATACTACAGAGGTATGTTTGTTGGTTGGTTGGTTAGGTTAATATCTAGGTATTTAAATTTTTTATGCTATTGTGAATGTTATTATTTTCCTAATTCTTTCTCAGTGAGTTAATTCTATAGGAACACTTGATTTTTGCATGCTTATTATTTATCATTCTACATTGCTAAATTTGGTTAATAACTCTCAGAGACTTTTAGTGGAATTGTTTTGGGTCTTATATGTAGAGGATCATATCTTCAATTAATAATTTCACTGCTTCCTTTCCTATGCATATACCTTTTCTTTCTTTATGTTGCATGATTGCACTGGCTAATGTTTCCAGTATTACACTGAACAGGAATAGGAACAGTGGGCATCCTGTCTTGTTCCTGATTTTAGAAAGAAATAGTTTAATTTTTCTCCATTTAATGGTACTGACAGTAGATTTGAAAAAAAATCCTTTATCACATTAAACAGATTGAGAAAAGTTCCTTCTATACTTATTTTCCTTGTTTGTTTCAGGGACAGATTTTAGTTTTTCTCAAATATTTTTTCTGCATCTATTGAGGTGATCATGTGATTTTTGTCCTTAATTTTTTCAATATGATGTATTACATTTATTGATTTTTGTATGTTGAACTATATTTGTATACTCTTGAATAAAGCCTAATTAAACACTATGTAAGACCATTTGAGGATTAGTTGTACTCTGTTTGCCAATATCTTGTTGAAGAGTTTGTACCTATCTGCATTAAAGAGATTCTTGTTGCATTTGTTTGTTTTTGATGGAATTATTGAATAGTTCTGGTATAAGGGTAATGCTACATTCTAGAAATGACTTTGAGGGTACTCCTTTTTTATTTCAATAAAGACTTTGAGGTATGTGAGCTTCCCTAAAGTTTATGTAAATTTGGCAGGACCTGGACGTTTTTAGATTTTAGGATGTTTATTACTGCTCCTATTTCATTGCCTGTTATTGGATTATACAGAGGTTTAATATCTTCTTGGTTCAATTTTGGAAACTCATATATATCTTGATGTATTGATTTTTTCCTGAATATTCCAATTTATTGCCATACAGGTTCTCAAACTGTCACTAAAATCTGTATTTCCAGAGTCATTGTGTTTTTCACCATTTTCCTTACTGTGAGGTAATTGCATTGGTTTGAATCACTGCTTCCCTTTTTTTATAAGATTGGCTAAGGGTTTTTCTCTAATTCTTTCAAATCAACTAGCTCTTGATTCACTGATTATTTTTATTTTTTATTCTTAATTTCATTGATTTCTTCTCTAATTTTTACAAATTTCTTTCTTGTACTGGCTTTGGGTTTGTATAGTTCTTGTTTTTCTAGGACCTTCAGGTACATTATTAGGTTATTTATGTGGGCTAACTCCATTTTTCTGATGTGGAGACTCATAGCTATAATTTCCTTCTTAGGACTGCTTTCATTGTATCCCATAATTTTTGGCATGTTGTACTGGCAGTATTGTTTAATTCTAGGAACTATGTCCTTTGTTCCTTAATTTGTTATGTGACCCACTAATTATTCAATATCATATTATTTAATTTCCATGCATTTGCATTTTTTTTGTTTTCCATTGATTACTAGAATAATTGCAGTTCTTTTGCACTTACTTAAACATGCTTTATTGGCTAGGATTTGAATGTAATTCTATGTGCTGCTGAGAAGAATGTTCATTCTGTTGTCGGGTGGAACTCTGCGTGTACCTATTAAGTCCATTTTGAAATGTCTGAGTCAACTCTGATATTTATTTGTTGATTTGTTTTAGTTGATCTATATGTGTCTGTAGCATATTAAGGCCTTACACCATAATTGTATGGATATTTATCTGATCTTTTTGTCCAAGTGTTTGTTTTATGAAGTTGAATATATTCTTTGTTCATGTATATTTATAATTGCTATCTAATCCGATTGAATTGTTCCCTAACCCATCATGTATAGCTTTTTTATTTTTTTCTTTTCATCAGTTTTGGCTAAAGTTCCTGTTGTAGTCAGGGATTGCAAGGAAAACAATTACATACAGGACACATAATTTATAGTAGTATTTTATGCTAGTCACCTAGAGTCAAATACAAGAAATGAGGGAAATCTGTCTACACACTGAAGACCCTGAGAATCCAGCTGAGGGCCTGGATCCCATGGCGGTACTCTGCATGAGTCCAGCTGAAGACCTAGAGCTCATGACAGTGCCTCCTATGGGTACAACTGGGGATCTAGAGCCCTTGACAATGAGTCATGCAAGTGTGCTTCATGGATCTGTGCTGGGAAGGCTCAAAGGTCAGTGGTAGAAGCTAGAAAGTCTATGCCAGCAAGGTACAGATTTGCCAGTGGGTTGAGGGTTCTACACTGGAGTCAAGAAGCAACTCTCAAAATAAGGACCAGGGCTCCCCCAAAAGTACCACAGCCGTCCTCTGTGACAACGAGTCTTGAGCTCCTCTGCTGAGGATAAGAGCTGAGCCAGTGTGACAAACTTTTCATGGAGATTAAATAGCACATATCTTCTCCTCTGGAGCCAGGAAGTAATGATTCAAGAACTAAAATTCTCCCAAAGTGAATCGCAGTCATTCTCATTGACAGTGAGGTCCCAAGATCCTCCCATGGTAACAGCCCAGTTCATATCAAGGAAGCCAGTATGACAAGCTCACCCAGGAGAACCAGCAGCTCCAAACAACACTTAGGAGAACCCGACAGTGCTACTCTTCCTCTCCAGGTCTCCATTTAGGCTGGCAGCTTTCCTCAGATGGGAAAGCACCACTTTCCCAGCACTACACTCAGCACCATGCTGATTCAGTTCAGATGGTGTTTAAATTGACCAAAAGTTTTTAATGCAGCTCAGGTCCACTTTATTTAAAAACAGGATAATTATTCCTGCTTAGTGTTCCTGTCTCATGGAATATTGTTTTTCAGCTTCTGACTTTTAGTCTATGAATTTCTTTTTGGGTTAAATGTGTTTCTTTATATAGCATACCATTGGATTCTTTAAAAATCCATTCTGCCAATCTATGTCTTTTGACTGCGGAATTGAGACAATTCCATTTGACAAGTATTACTGAAAGGTATTGACTTTTTTCTGTCACTACAGTATTCTTTTTTAGCTGGCTCCCTTCTTTCCCTTCTCCTTAAACTTTCACCCCACATAGTGTGTCCATTCTATTGGATCTTTCATCAATGATTGCTTCATTGGCTTTTTTTATAATATCCTTGAGAATATTTTTGGAATGCTGGATTGGGGATACTGAATTTCTTTAGGCATTTTCTATCATAGAAATGTCTTATTTCTCCATCCATTTTGAGATAATTTTGCAGAATATATCAGTCTGTGTTTGAAGCTTAAGGTTTGAAACTCCTTATTCTAAGCTCTCCTGACCTCTAAAGTTCATGCTGAGATATCTACTACAGTTCTGATGAATTCTCCCTTTTAAGTGATTTGTTGTTTTTCTCAAGCAGACTTTACAATTCTGTTCTTGAGATTCAATTTTGGGATTTTGACTCTGACATATTGTGGAGAGGTTTTTTTTCTGATCGTGACTTTTTGGGCTCTGTATGCCTCATTTATTGTATATGAGTCTTCCATATGTGGAAAGTTTTGTGCCATTATTTCTGTAAACAGATTATTTATTCCACTTGTGCTCCCTTGTAATTTTTCGCTAATTCCAATTAATCTTTGATCAATTTTCTTCATGATAGGTAGCAGCTGTTGGGTCCATTTTTCATGCTCAAATGTTTTTAAGTATCTCCAAAAACTGGTCACTAAAAAGAGTCTTGTTTCTAGTTCCAACACTCCATTCTCATACTAGTTACTTCTGCTCAAACTTCCGATAGAATGTTTCATCTCCAGAATTTGTTTGGTACCTTTTCATGGACTCTAATATTTATCTGTACTGGACATTCTTGTTGTGTGTCATTTTCTTTGGCTCCACTGGCATTTTATTGGTATTCTTTAGACTCAGTGATCCTTTTACTAGGTTCATTTTCTCTTCAATTCTATCTGATTTGAGCTTAGCAAGCACTTTACTAATTTGACTTTTTAAAATCTCTGCTGTTATCTTTTTCAGTAATTCAGTTATGTCTTTCCTCCCCTCAGAGTCCCACAGATCTACTTGGGGAAGTTGGGAGTCTTGGGAGGTGCTGTTCCTTTTCTGCTATTGATTTTATTGTTAGTTGTTTTTTGTGCTGAGACTTCACTATCACCATTTGATAACAGTGAAAGACTTTGCTTCTAGCACAGAAAACTCTTCAGTTAGTGCCTGCTTTTCAGTGGTGCACGCTTGACATGATAACTGTAGCCAATTGCCTGTGGCCAGAATTCCACCACTTCCATTTATTTGGGAGAGAAGGCTGCTTTGAATTTGGCTCTTTTTTTCAGTTCTCTGGGAATGGGCTGCAGTGTTGTTCATGACCGCAAGACAATTCAGATGCCAGCATACAGAGAAAACCAATTTATATCCACAACTGTGTCATTTGGGATATAGTAATAGACTCATCAACAATAGTAATGTCAAAGACAAACTGGATATTGACATACTCTAAGTATCTATAATGTGACATCATTAACCACAGAAAACAGGTCTGTAACTATGATATGAACACTGAAACAAACCAAATACTCACCTATAAATATCCACAAACAATAGAACAGTATGCAAAAGTAATAGCATAGAGTTAATCATTTAAGATTCATATAGGTTAATGATTATACTAGGAAAAATAGACAATATGTGAAACCAACGTATGAAAAAGATTTGAAATACTAATCAGTGGAAGATGAAGGATACTATTGGCAAGGAAATAAAATTAACAGTATTAGAAAACAGACAAGAATGAAGAAAAAACAGATCAAATAAAAGAAAAGGAGTAAATAGAAGAAAAAGGAGAAAAACACCCAAACCATCAAGAATAATGAAGAAAAAAGAAAGAGAAGAAAAATGTCCACAATAATGTTTGTTGGTTGCTCAGCACCTCTGAGGCCCAATGCTGAGAGGACACGAAACCTAGGACCAGCTTGGAGCTGGCAGGTAGCCACAGCCAGGGTGAGGGACCCGCAGGCATGAAGTGGTTTGGAGCTCCTGTACAGTGTGCGGTTACTACACGGCTGGGCTGGGGGCGTGGGTGCAAGTGCTCTTTCTGTTGATAACTTCTCAGGAAAAAATAAAGGCCAGAAAATTCTGGTAGCTTTGGGGCATAAACCTGCTGGTCCCAAAACTGAGTGCTCGGGATTACAGTTCTTCCACCCCACACACGTGTTCCTACTGACCCAACCAAGCCAGACAGTCTCTTTAAGATACTGATACTTTTTGAGGGAGACACTAGTGATATCTTTGAGGCCCAGATATTGATGAAGGCTTGAACAGCGAGTTTTAATAGGCAAGTGCTGATGGTGAAAATATTCTAAGAGTTTCCAAGCAAATTAGGGGTGGGTTGAAAATGGTGCTAAAATATCAGAAGCCAGCTAATCTGCAAATGTGGTAAGAGTTCTTTTTATTTTAGTGATGTGAAATTACCATGTGCTCTGAATCTGGATGACTTAGGGGAAATATTCCAAATCATTCAACAAATTCCGAAAAGATTGTGCTGGGCTTTGTTTGGGATGTGAGGGTAGAGCAGTGTACAAAAATTTAAAAACCCTCTTGTCATGGAGGTCTTAGTTCACAATCATTTGTCACTGCATCCTTTTGGACTACATTGAAACTTCTCTAAACCTGGGCTTTTCATAGTTCTGCAGACATCATGGTACCAATAAAATCTGACATTTCTGTAATCCAGTTAGTTTTTCAATTTCTTCTTTTGCCCTTTCCTCCAGTGACTATAATTTCTGAAAGCAAGTTCAGAAAACATGAATAATTTAGCATAGATGTTAGAGTTATATGTATAGTAGACTGGTAGTGCTGAGGTTTTTTTTAACCTACCTTAATTCCATTATAGAAATCTCTTTCCTTCTCAGTGGACACAAGATGCAGGACCATCTGGCTAGGAAACAATGGGAGGACCACAGCCTCTTTGTTTTGGGTTTCTCTCCCTTGACTTGGAAGCAATGCATGGGACAAAGTGAGGCAAAATGCATTCATTCATTCTGATGTGGCTACACTGACTTTATTCAGACGGTACTAGTACCTCAAATGTGTGCTTACAGATTCGACAGACTCACTCTCATTCACTGTGCTGGACACACACCTGTGCAATCTCATTCCATTGCTTATTTATTTTACATCCACTTTCCCTGAATATCAAAGAGGAAAAAAAGTGCATCGAAGCTTCTCACACTTTAATACAAATGAATCTTCTGTGGATTTTGTTAAGCTGGAGGTTCAGATTCACATATTCTGGGTTGACACTCAAGTGTCTGAATTTTGAACTCCTAAGTCTGAACAATGCTACTGTTTTGCAGACAATGTTTTAAGTAGTAAGTTTCATAACACAGGTTATTTCTTGCTAATCTCAGATAGTCCCATAACTCCCTATAATTTTAATAATAGATGTCACATAGTGTCTGAGTCTCATTTGGACTTTCTACTTCCCTTGTGGGAGTAGCATTTATATTATTGCTTCACCTTGTTTTGTGGTCATGGGAATTTAAACACTTTATATTCTGCCTCTCCTTCTCTAGCCCATTGCTCTACTTACCTACCCTGAAATCAGAAACTTGAAATGTTGGAATATATCTGAAATATTACCTTTATCAGTATGTAAGATTCATTGTCTAACCAAGAATTCCTACCCAGTATTTGTACAAAAAAATTATCAAAGTGGCTTTTCCTTATCTTTTTACTCTAAGAAGCTCTACCACTAATTCTGCAGGACAGCCTCCATTTGCCCCTAAGAAGCCACTCTCCAGTCCTCTTCACTGTTTATACTAGGGGCTTCTCCTGTGTGTTGCATCAGTGTTTCTTTTTGCTCTCAAAACTTCAACCAAGAAGAAACACTTGGAAATTGAAAAGTCAGTTCTAGAAGAAACTGATGTCTGTGTGTCTGTTGCCAGCTTTTGCTCTACCTGATTGTTGACAACAATCTCCAGTCTACATTTTAGCAGACAGGCTTCAAGTATTGGCACCTTTTCTTTGCTTTCCCAGGCATAGGGGTGCTAATGCCTTACCAGCTGGTGCTAGTCCCCAGATACTGAGCTGTCCCTTATTGGCATCCTTAAATCCTTCTTATGCTTTTGCAAATAATCACTTAAATTCTTCTCAAGTTATCCCATTTGAAATTTAAAGCAGTGTTTTGCTCTAATCATTATCATCATGATCAATAATGAATTTGGGGGCAAGTGTAGATGGCATACTATAAGCAGAACTCACCCAACACTAATGAGTATGAAACAGCCTTCAGCATATAACTTATAGCAGTGGGAAATCTCTAAACACTTCTGGGGTCCATCCAGAACCTTACAGATTGTATGGCACGGGATAAGCTTCCAAGGCACACTTGATGACTGACACAATGCTTAGAGATTCAGTGGGTGCCCTGTAGTCTCAGCACTGGAAAGAAGAGAGTTGACTGGGATTACTGTCCTTTCAAATATGAATATCTGATAAACACAGTAAACCCTGAAACACAGTAAAGCCTAGAAATAAAAAGTTAAGAGTTGAGTTTCCAGGGATAATGTATTTAGACTTACTAATTCTAGATTTAGTCAAATCTGGTACTTCACCCTAACTGGGTGACTATTATATTATGTGATATTATATAGGTACTAATATATAAATATAGGTCACTTTTAGTGGAAAGGGAAGAACAAAAGAAAGGGGTAACAGTAAATGCTTATGTTTATCAAGTTATCAACAAAGAACTGCAAACTGTCTCTTTCACCTGCATCCCTTTGCCCCAGGTCGATCATATTGCTGTGTCCAAAATTTGGAGGCAGGGACCTATAAACCTCCTATAGCGGTTAAAGAGAAGAGTGAATGTTTGCTCTGCTACATCTCCGAATTACTATATTCAATACAGCTCTATTAGACCCTCACCTATCAGATGCTGAAGGCATAAGTCCTTTGCTTTGCTACTCTTGTCAAATAAATGAATATTATATTCAGTAAAGTTTTAATTAATTGGCAGTATAAATATTCATTGTTTCATCTTCCTGTTTTCTAAGATGTATATATCATATATACATCTTAGGAAAAAAAAATATATATATGTATATATATATATATATATATAACCAAAGACTCACAGCTGTTTTGGGGAATGACCCAGATGACTCTCCTTGACTCTCCTTGAAAAGAAGAGGAACTATCTCCATTTTGGATAAACTTGGCCCTGTTTCCAAGTATCATGAGAATCCCAATTAGTTCCTTGTGTGTCATCCATGCCCGCCCCACATGCTGCTTCCGGTCAGAGGTCTTAAAACCTCCTGCCATGTTTGTGCCTGGCAGAGGAGAATACCCAACCCCACGAGTGGTGCCCTCTTCTCTACGTCCTCAATTAAGGCCATTTTTTTCTTTCCTGTTGCTTCTCTATTGTTCCAGAAAACCCTAACAGCTCCTATACTTTATTTTTACTTAGCATTCAGTTGACAAAAATTATAAATATTCATGGTATACAAGATGCTTGATACACATATGCATTGTGTATCAAGTTAGTCAAGCATTTCTTTGCTTTAACTCACATACGTTTCGGGGTAAGAACACTTAAAACTTTCTCTTAGCAAAATCCATATAAAAATAGGTTGTTATTTACCACAGCCACCATGATGACAAACACATTTTTAAAGTTTATCCCATCTAATGGTAATTTTATATCTTTTGACAAACATCTCACTGCCCAACCTCTGACACCCACAATTAATACTTTGGTGTGCCAACTTCTTTACCAAATACCACAAATGAGCTTGTGTGGTATTTGTATTTCTGTGCCTGGCTTATTTCACTTAAGATAATGTCTTCCAGGCTTATTCACGTTGTTGTAATTGTCAAGATTTCCTTCTAAGTTAAAGGCTGAATATTATTCTTTGTGCACATACACCACTCTTTGCACATCCATGTATCCATCATTGGATACAGGTTAATTGCCACCTTGGATATTGCAAACAAATCAGCAATAAACAAGACAGTGCATACATCACCACATATAAACCCAGTGGGAAGACTGCTGAATCACATGGTAGTTCTATTATAAGTAACTTATAATTTATTAGTTCTATTATAAATGATACTGTTTATGTAATTATACTAGTTTACATTCTCATGAACAGTACAAGGATTCTCTTTTCTTCACATCCCTATTAATATTGTAATCGTTTGTCTGGTTCATAGGAATGATTCTAACAGATATGGTGTGACACCTTTCTATGGTTTCAATTATTCATTCTTTATGAGTACTGACAACAATTTTTTTGTATACCTGGTGGTCATTTGTATGTATTTTTTTTTTTACAAAAATCTAAGTCCGTAGCATGCTTTTAAAATTGATTTATGTGTTTCCTTCCTACTGAGTTCCTCAAATTCCTTCTACCTTTGGGATATTAATCCCCTATCAAATATATGGTTTGCAAATATATTTTCCCATTTGGTAGGTGTGTAACGCTGTATTTTTTTTCACATGTGGTAGGCTTTGATGCAACATTTTTTTCTATTGCTTGGTTACCTGTGCTGCTGGATACTCTTCCAAAAATTATTTGCCCAAACCAATGTAACAGGGTTTGGCCCATATGTTTTTTTCTAGCAGTTTTACAGTTCTTTACCTGTATTCTGTTTTAAGTTCATTTATGTCTATGAGATCAGAGTCTGAATTCATTGTTCTTCATAGTTTTCTCAGCAACATTTACTGAAGACTTTCTTTCCTCCGTAGAACACTCATGTTATTTTCATTAAAAATAAATATAATCCATAAATATGTGGATTCATTTCTGGACTTTCTATTAGACTCTATGAGTCTATCTTTTGGCTTTATTTTATTATGTTATTATGATGTTTTGATAGAATTTGAAATCAGATACATTCATCTGTATTCTTTTTCCTCAAATTTTGTTTTGGTCATTTGAAGTATCTTGTGGTCCAAAGAAATTTTAAGGTTTTTTTATTATTATTTTTTTACTTTAGAAATAAATATTTCATGGCAAAATAATAAAAGAATAACATGAAATTTTGATAATTATCTCTCTTCAGATTACTTTGAGTAGAAAGAATATTTTAACAATGTTAATTTTAAAATCAATTATCAGGAGATTTCTTTCCATTTATGTATTTTCTAATTTATTCCTCCAATGTTTTATAATTTTGAGTGCAGAAAACTTTCTTCTCCTCGGTTAAATTTATTCCAAGTGGTCGTTTTTTGGACCGTGTTGTTTTTGTTTTTGTAGCTGTTGCAGATTGAATGGCTTTCTTGATTCAATACTGACATATGGAAACACCGATTTTTATGTGTTCTTTGTACCCCACAACTTTATTGAATTTGTTTTTATTTTTGGTGAAGTTTTTAGAGTTTTTAAATGTATACAATTATATTGTCAGAAATCAAAGAGAATCTAGCTCATCGATTTCAATTTGAATGACTTTCGTT
This sequence comes from Dolichotis patagonum, assembly GCA_004027295.1. Taxonomy (NCBI): domain Eukaryota; kingdom Metazoa; phylum Chordata; class Mammalia; order Rodentia; family Caviidae; genus Dolichotis; species Dolichotis patagonum. Next base: position 8,150 of record PVJX010027666.1, on the reverse strand, counting down.
TCATTGTCTGGTTTAACTGCTCTGGATAAAATTTCCAGTGCAGTGTTACACTGGGTAGAGCTGGTGAGAATCGGTATCCTTTCCTTATTTCATAACTTTAAAATAAATGCTTTCAACTTTTCATAATCGGGTCTAATGTCATCTATGAATTTTCCATGTACGATGCTTATTGTTTTAAAATACATTCCTTCTACCTGTGTTCATACATTCAGAGATTTTATTGTGAAAGGCCATTGAATTGTGTGTAGTGTGTTTTCTGCATACATTGTGACCATCATTATGGTTTTGTTTTTCCCTCTATTAATGTGATGTGTCGCATGGATGGACTTGCATATGCTGAGACATCTTTGCATCCCAGAGATAAATCCCATTTGATGCTATTGGACCACCTCTTTTGTATGCTGTTGAATTTAATCGACTGGTACTCTGTTGAGGAGTTTTTCATCTAATATTTGTTAGTGTTATTTGGCTTCTAATTCCCTGCCGCTGTGGAGTAAACACATTGCTGAAGTAGGAGATGGTGGTTCTGAGGTGTGAGGTGGGAGGAGACCCAGTTCCTTGAGCATCTTGCTCTCTCAGTCTTGTTTATAGAGGAATGTGAAGCACAGACACTTGCAAGGAGACGTAATCTCCAGCCAGGACTAGGAGGGCAGGTGTATGTGTGTTAGGGTACTCAGCAGCAGGGCAGTGCCTTGCTCTCTGTGGCAGCTCAGTTGGTGCTCAGAGTGTGGACAAGTTCCCAGAGGCAATGGCGCAAGTTTCTTGACACCTGTGAAGGCACAGTGAAGCCGTGACGTAGGGATATAAACCTGGGACTTGTGTGAAGCAGCTGCAGGTCTAGAATGGAGTGAGGTGAGGATCTCTGTGGTGGGAGCATGCGCATCACAACAAAAGCTTGACTTCCGGCTGCATGCACAGGGGCTGGCTACAGCGATGGCTCCCAGCACTGAGAAACTGCCACACTCCCAGCAGACACAGAGGTGGCCTGGGTACGACCCTTCTCAGGGAAGCCTGGCATCAAGGTCAGGGCAGGAATGGAGTGGCAAGACCTGGCAGCTCCTCTACCAACGCATTTCCAAAGAGAGCATTCTTGAGGGAGGAGAGCTGTGCTGCTGCTTTTCTTTCTCTGAGATTTCCGTGATTCCCAGAATTTATATTTTTAGATACATCAGCGTTAAGAGAGGCCAGCGTCCACTGCAGAATCACAGTGGTGATCCATGGTTCTCTTTCCCTCCCACTTCCTCCTCATTCTCAGAATGGTGATTCTTACTTTTCTTCCACTGTCACGCTGCAGATTCCTTCATGGGCTCATGGGCTCTCAGCAGGGCTATTCTGGTTTGTGTGTGGTTGTCTAAAGGTAGATCTCTCTTACTCTGCCATTTCTGTTAACTTCACTCCCCATCTTCCTCTATCTTCCAGGAAAGCTGTGCTCTGCCTTTTGTTTAATTTAGTTGGAAAATAGATGAAAGAATATGGAAAACTAAAACTGAAATGTCATCTGTGTAGTAGAAAATGCTGGTTGAAAACGTGGCTTGTTTGGTAGAAAAATGACCCTTGATCATTAGGCCTCACTGTTCACACAGTCTAGCTGTGAGACAACGGCCTAAGGAAAAAATGTGAGTAGAATTTCCAAATTGCCATTATTTAGGGGCCAAGTGAGAGAAGAAAGGAAAGATGATGAATCCTCAGTGTTCACCTTGTGTGTAGGAGTTTGGCTTTTTCCAATGAGGAAAGTTTACTAATCACAATGAGGAGTGAGAAAGGGGTGGACTGCTAGGCCACAATTGTTTGTACACCTGGAAAAATTAGTTTGGAGCATAAGCACACCCTGTCAGCACTAGTTGACAGTGACTCATTTTCACCCATTCCCAAATATGAAGCCTTTCAAAATAATGTATTTAGCTATAAATGTTGAAACTACCATAAAAGTCACTTGGCATCACATAGGTGGCATCCTGATTCCTGCTGCACTTTGACTAGTGATGCATACTGATCACTGCAGTCAGGCTGAGCATGGATAGAACGGCGTAAGCACAACAGCACACAACTGTGCTCACTGAGCAAAAAACACTGCTGCAAATACTCTTTATGTTTACGCTCCTCGGTTTGGTTCCATTTGATGCTTCCTTTCTTTGGCTGTCTTTTGATCATTGTAGGCAACAGATCCCCAAGGGGGAATTCTAAAGAGGTTTGTAAGGAAAGAACAGTTTTCTCAGAGTGCAGAAATTGGAGCTATACATCAGAAATTACGGTTTCTCTATCTCAACCTGCCAGTAAATGGAGGCACATCATTCATCACCAGTGTGGGCTTAGCCCAGATACAACATTCAGCACAATGGAATCATTTAGCAGACCTCATGCATTTATTTACTGAGTGTATGTGTTCATTTTCTCTAGGTCATTCCCCTTCTGGGCAAAGCTACTTATGAGCTTTCATTGCAAGGACTACGTAGAGCTCGTTCTAGTGTACACACCTACAAATTCTGAAACATGTTCACTTTCACTTACCTCTATCTATGTAATTACAAAATTGATTAAAGGTAAAGCTCACTGTATGAACAGAACTTCACAGGGCCAGTTAGGTACTGTTTTACCCAAAGTTAAAGATGACATCTGTCACAGAAAGGGAGTCAAAAATTTTTGAGAGTCAAAAATCTACTCTGATTCCAATGAAATTTCTATTTATTTTCCAGAAGTCAAATCTAGAGATTTGTGACTTAATCTTGAATTTTAGGAAAGCTGGGGACATATTAAAACCATAAGCCAAAGGAGAAAAGCATCTAATTTTAACCTCGTGATGGCATGCTTGGCTGGCAACATATAACTTGTGACATCTCTTGGCATCTCATGCAAAAACACCCTGAATTCCTTGGCATAAATACCAGTTCCCTTTATAACTAGGTTTTCTTTCTTCCTTTTGTACTCACTCTTGCCTTTCCATTCATTTTGTGGATACACTGTCATTCCTCCAAAAATAACAGGTGGATCCACTTTCCAATATATTTATTTATACTTACATTATCTTATAAAATTCTGAATCCTCTTCACTTGGCCTATCTCACATTCACTTGCCAGACTCCTACACAATCCACAATATCCAGGTAAATGTCATCTTATTTTTTTTTCTGCATTATACCCAATTCTCCTTCATCTTTAGGCAAATTTGATCTGTTTTATAGTAGGCATTCCTGGAATCTATTATTTATATCTATTATGATTTTCTTTATATTATGTGAGTCTGCATCCAGCAAGAACAATCTTTTATCTCCAGAGAAAAGCACATTATCTGATACATGGAGCATATTCAATATAGGCTGCTGAACTAAATCATATGCAGAACTATAGTGTCATACAAAAAAGATCAGAGACAGATGAGTGATCACTACTAAAACACAAGCATTTTTAAATCACAAGAGGGAAGTCACTTCATAAGACTACTCTGCAAAATACTTTATCAATCAGAGGCATATTTTCAATTGTATGGTGAGAGGTTTACTTTCTGGCTCTAAAGAGGTGAAATATATTGTATGTATAATTTACTATATTTCATTAAAAAACTGAAGCCTAAATTTCTGAAAACAAAAGATACATTCACATAGGCTAATATGAAATATGATCACAGTAAAATCTTTTTAATACAGGTAATGTGATTGAAAAGCTTTTGTTGGTTGAGAAATTCTAAAGCCACAAAAATACGTATTTAGATTTGCCCAGAATTTTAGAGGAAAAGCAATATATTGGAATTCAAGCTGCATAGAGAGTGAGGAAATAAACACCAAGTTCTCCAGTGGCATCCTCAAAATACCAGTGCTACATTGTCTGCAGGAAGAAATTAACACATGATTTTGTTTTTTGTGTATAGTGAGTGTGTTGGGTAGCTTTCTGTCACCATAATTAAATAGTTGAGATGATTAATTCACAGAACACAAGGGTTATTTTGGCTTATGATTTTTCAGACTCACATTAGATGACAATGGGCAAGAGTACCTGACCGAAGAACCTGTTCACCTAATGACCGGGAAGCAATTTGGAGAAGAAAAAGAAGTGGCTGACTTCCCAGGTTCCCTTCTGAGAGGAGCCCCAGGCACCAAGGGCTGAGAACCAGTCCCCACCTCCTAAAACTTTTGCCTTCACTGAAGCACAGCAGCCTAGGGACCAAGCCTTTAGTACATGGAGATTTTGCAGACATTCACCCAAACTTTAGAAGGCAGACAATGAGGAAATTATATCCTAGTATATTTGTCTCTTATTTGCCCTTGCCTGGCCCAGCTTCCAAATCACCTACATCTCCAATAAGGACACTTTTGAGAACTCTCAGTGAACACATCATTATACTAGAATTTTCCTCTCCCCTGCAGATACATGGAGCTCATCTCTAATATGTTAATCCATGTACTAAAGTTTTATAAATTGTGATGCTAGACAAGTGACAAAGGTTACATAATGTCTTCACTTCTCAAAATTGGTATCTCCCTAATGATCCTGCATCATATTCATTATATTTGTTGTGAGAAGAGGGAGAAAACTGTAAGTTGTCACCTAATAAGGACTCACACTCATCCTGTAGAATCCTAAATAAATTATTCTCTTTTCATGAAATTATTTTCAGTTTTCAAGAGTCCCATCACTTTCTAACATTTATCCAAAAATGGTGAGTAAAGGTTTGGAGGTAGGTACTTGCTTTATTTTAAAGACCAAGAGAAAAGAACCACTAGCTGTCTTGGTCCTTAGTGTTCTTAGAACTGGATGTGCTGAAGGACGCCTGGCCCCATCTCTTCTCAGTATGTTAAACTGGTGTACACCATACAGTGCATTCCCTCAGTTATACTGACTCTCACTAGCAAGATGCATGTTGATTTCAGGTCTCTGTGAATCCACCTTTATTTTTATGACTCCACAAACCTTCTGTGGGACACTGGATCATTTATGGATTCATGGCAAGAGAAACAGAGAGGAAGAGGCCAAGAGAGAGCTGACACTCAGGGCTGATGGCCCCCACACAACCCCCTTTCTCCTGCACAGCACAAGCACTGTGCTATTTTCTCTGCATTCCTATGGAGGAGATAGACAAATTAGAAACATATTCATCATCACTTGTTGGTAGACTTTTAAATTCTTCACATTGCTGGAGAATTTTTTTCTTGTATGCTACTCTGCTTAGTAAAAACTTCCTTCCTTGAAGAGAAACAGTTTCAAAGTAGAATGGAGGTGAGATTTAAAAAGAAAAAATCACTAACACCCTGCTTCAGAGCAGAATGACACAATATTCTGAAATAGCATACGAAAAAAAGAAATCTACATGATGCAAGTCGTACAAAAGATTAAGAGTGAGGTAGGTAGAGGAAGATTTTAATTGCCTACCTTTAGACTGATACTCAATTTCAGAAGGGCAACTCATTAGCAAACTCCTTTTGTGGAGACTGAAAAGGCTACCTTTCCTGACTGGGGAAACTCTAGCATATTAAACAGTTTCTATGCATTGCATCTGATCTTGCCAGCATCCTGTTATTCCTGCCAGTTTTCTGAACCAGTTTTATGCTGATTTTGCCCAGAGTTTTGAAGGTACAAAACCTGAATGATTGCTTGGATTCTACTCTATGCTTGCTTCCACCAATAGTTTATTTGACACTGCAGAGAGAGCTACTTCTAGGAACCTGCCTACTGTTCAGATATGTGACCTCAAAATTGTAAGTAACTGTGGAACCACTCTCAAGCAATAGGAGATTGAAACCACTGGGTGAGTGGGAAATTCCCAGATGTAGTTTGTAAGCATGTCCAAAATGTTTTGGAAGGACAATCATCAGTCGCATACAGTGGGAATAAACTGAGCAACATTATTTCCAACTTGGCTTTTCATCTTTCTATTATATCTTCTTTTGTCCCTTCTTCCTATTCACTCATATTCCTCTTAGAGAAGAAGACACTTTCCTTCAAGTCTGTGCTTCGGGCTTTGCTTTAAAGGGCTCCTGAATAACACATCTGTGCAGTAGTTCTTATGACAAACACAAACCATTTCCTCTTTTACATTTATTTGCCAGGTCCTTCACTTTAAGAATCTCTTTTTTATTTATTTCAAGTTTTAAAATATCAGACCGCGAAGTATCAGGCCTTCACAGAGGTGCACCAATTAAAGTTGCCTGTGTCACTGAGATAACACTGACAATTGTGCTTTTTTTTTGCCTTAATTGGGCCCTATTCTGGTACTCTGTAAATCTTGGAGCACATTTGTACTGAAATTAGATTCTCTTCAAAAATGAGGTATTGGGACTTAATTTACATAGGAAATTGTTATCCCATTAAGGACTTCCCAGTCCCTGAACCATCAAATATTTCTTTCTATGGATGATCTTTAAAACACTTTTAATAGTTGGATTCTCCATTTTAGGACTTTTATATTTGAAAAACAATAGGAAAATCACATGATTTTTTTTTCTTGGTAAGCCATATTTAAAGCATTATAAGCAACTTAATCCAAGGTACACACACTTACACAGAGGATATTTTAATCTTCCTTACTAAATTGCATTTAAGAAAAGTCATATTTATTTACAGTTTCTGTAGAACATTATAAATGTTCAGCCTGATTTCCAAGGATGGATACTGATATTACCTCCTCCATAAACAGGACACCCAGGGTCTCTTTCCTTCAGGAGGACTGAAACAATGTATTAGGTTTTAAATATTGAAATTTTTGTAACCTACCTTTCTATGTGTCTTTCTATCTATAATCTCTCTTATGTATATTTGGTAGTGATTTTAATGCTGGTCCATATGAATCAATGTTAATAATGTAGATGAGTTCAAAATATAGAACGTACTTTGGCATAACTTTAACAAGAAACATGCAAATTCCAGTGTAAAAATGCTTTAGGAAGAATTAGAGTAAACTTGAATAAATGGAAAAATGATACAGAAGTTTATGGATAGAAAAACAGTAGAGTTATGATTTCTATTCTCCTTAAATTGATTCATAGTTTCAATACAGGAGAAATGTAACTCCCAACCGCTTAGATAGCAGATTTGCTAAGTACTTGTACCCTGAAATTGAAGGATGAATTCCAAGGAACAATAGAGGTTAAGAGTAGGAAAGATTTCTTGAGACACAGTGCTATAGTTAGCTGAGTTAGACAGAAACATTATAGGCAGTCTGACAGGGCTCAGCTTGTCAAGGGAGCTGCCACTGAGGACCCAGATGTCTTGTGACCTTGGAGAAGACCTCAGCTGTGAGCCAGATCCCAAGACAAGAGGCAAAGCAAATGCAACCTCATCCTAAGTATAAACATCAGGGATTGATATTGTATCTAGGAAACTGTCCATTCTGTATTTTCCATCTTATTAGAATACAAATTTTCAAAGTAGGTATAGATGATCTTCTGAATTTCTGCAGGGTCTGTTGTGATTTCATCCCTTGTAATTCATAATTGCATGGATTTGAGTCTTTAATTTTTTTTTTGATAAGGTTAGTTAGGGGTTTGTCAACGTTATTTAATCTTTCAAAGAACCAACTCTGATTCATTGATTCTCTGTGTTTTTTTGTTTTGTTTTGTTTTGTTTTGTTTTCTCTCCTGTGTGTTAATTTCTGCTCTGATCTTTTCTTCCCTTGTATGACCTTTTGGTTTAACCTGCTTTTCTTTTTCTAGAAGTTTGAGGTTCAACATTAAGTTGTTTATATGAGCTTGCTCTTTTTTTCTGACATGGGTATTTACTGCTATAAATTTCCCTCTTAAGACTGCTTTCATTGTGTTCCACAAGTTCCAGTGTGTTGTGTTGTTGATATCATTCAACTGTAAAATCTGTTTAATTTCTTCTTTAATTTCATCTGGGACCCATTGGTTGTTCATTGGAGTGCTATTTAATTTCCATGTGTTTCTGATGTTCTTGTGGTTTCTTCTACCATGGATTTCCAATTTCATTGCACTGTGATTTGATAATATGCATGGGATAATTTCAACTCTTTTGCATTACTTTTCTGTGAGCCAAATATGGTCTATTTTGGAGAATATCCCATGTGCAGTTGAGAAGAATGTGTATTCTGACATTGTGGAGTCCACTTGTTCAAAAATTTGATTTAGTTCTAATATTTTATTGATTTTTTTGTCTGGTTGATTTGTCTTTTTGTGGCAGTGGGGTATGGAGGTCTCCCAATACAA
>PVJX010027665.1:0-24637 GCA_004027295.1 Dolichotis patagonum | reverse complement strand
AATATGTGTGATAGTTCAAACAAATTTTTTTCTTTTTTATCAAAAATGAGATATTATAATACCCATTGATCATTTTCTGTTATTCAGTTCAGAAAGCCCTGGAATTCTTTCACTATATGCATGGCTTTATACTATTGTGTTATGTTTGATATTATTGTGATTGAAACTATGCTCAACTATAGCAGAGTAAGAGATATGGCATTAGATACTGTTGATGTCCAGTTGACTTAATGTAAAGTACTGTGTTGCCTATGTTGTCCCCTTCTGATCTGCTCTGTACTGCCCCCTTTTGTTTTATTCTCTTTTAAATAAAAAAAATAAATAAATAAAAATTTAAAAAAAATCTGAAAAAAAAAGACTGACATCAGGGCACCAGTTCTAAACACCGACTCAGAGGAAGGTGGTCCCCAAGGAGGACCTTCCAGAGCTCCCGTGGGTAGCAACAGATAGCCGGTAGCTGAGGTGCCTGCACGGTGCTGTGGGAGAGACTCCTGGGAGCACCACTTGCCCCCTCTCCCCTTCCCCCTCACCTTCTAAGGACACTTGACCCAACAACAGTTGTCAACAAGCACAGCTCTGTTGGTCTCAACTCCAGCCTCTTGGGGCCACCTGGAAGTCCCCGGTTGGTGCCCAAGCAGCAGCGTGGTGAGGAGAATCTTGGACCGTCTGCCTCTCTCTACATCTGGGGCAGGCCAAGGCTGTGGGCAAACACACTGGAAGGAGTCCATTTTCTTCCAAGACAGGTTCTTCAGCGTCTCTGCAGGGAAAGCTTTGCACATTTTGGTGGAAGACAATAGAATGGAAGAAAATGAGTTTTCTTGAAGCCTGCAATTGGAACTGGGAAGAACAGGGCAAAATCATTTTCCTTTTGTTTTTAATTTGGCATATTTGTTGCTGGACAGTCCCTTGTGTATGACCCCTGGGTATTATTCAGTGCCCAGGATGAGGCTGATGGCAGAGCCCAAATGTGAAATGGGGCTCATTGTCAACCACAGATGTGCTGCTAAGTGCTAGAGGGGGTCACAGTGGAGGAGGGAGATGCGTCAACTCCTGCAACAATGCAAAGCTGTGTGTGCTGTTTACCACGATTTCATAAAGATCCAGATGGGAGGCTTTTCACTGGAGGCTTGAAACTCTCAATAGAGCAGATTCAAGAGAGAGGAGAGGTGAAAGCGGTTGTGTTTGGTAGATGAAATGGGTTTGAGTTCAGAGAGACACACAGTACTTCACTACGTCGGCGACATTGGTTGAACCAGGGATAAGTAATTGCTTTCCAGTATTTAATACGTACCAGAGTCTTGTGCAGACAACAGATGCCGAGTCATTTAAATACTTAAGCTGATTTGGGATTTATATTAGCTTAGTTTAAGTATGTCACTAGAATAACATTTTTTACTTCTATTTTAATTTTGAGGTTGAAATGGGAACAGTTATGAAAACAAGCATGCGTTTAATTTCGTCATAATCTCTCGGTACGATGATGACAGCAACAGTAGAGCCTAGGATGAGGAGCTCTGGGACTCCCCAAGAAAACTAGATGTCAGGCACTAGGCTAATACTGTAGAATTAACAGGAATCTCCCAGTAAATTTACTAGGAATTTCCTCACAGAGCAAGCATTCCACTTCATTTGGATTCCCTGTTTAATTATCTGTGTTCAGGGTTGAACTGTAAATTCCCAGAAAAGGAATCCAATCTGTTTCCCTTATGTCTTACACAGGGCCAGCAATTACATAACATCCCCTCAATAAATATTTGTTGAATATCTGAACACATGAGTGTCCCCATCCTTAAACTGTGCAATCTGATAAAGGAGACAAGTACAATTCATTAAAAGCCATATAAGACAGACTAAATTAGTTGACAAATAGAAGATGCCACTTGCACTCATTTATTCAATCAACACAGTCGTGTTTTGGTGTCTGTGAGGAATTGTTACCATGATGCTCTTTGGATACGAAAATCGGTGTTCACTAACGTCTCTTATAAAATGGCATGGTGTTTGCATGGAACCTATGTGCATCTTTTGTTATATTACCTCCAAGTGACTTATAATGCCTAATATGATGCAAATACTATGTAAATAGTCTTCTGCTGTATCGTTGAGACAACAGTGACCAGAAACAAGGTTGCACATGTTCAGTACAGAGGCATTTTTTAATTCCCATCTGCAGTTGATTGTATGTACGGGATGCACAGGTGCAGACTGCCCTCATTGAGAGCCATCAGGAGCAGAGCATTTGTGCTGGTGCTGGGAGTGAAAGAGCCACAAGAAGACAGCGTCTGCCTGCCTTTGTGGAGCTCACACTCCGCCTGAGCCAGGCAAGAACGAAATGACTAAGGAAGACAGAACGTGTCAGCATTGTGCTGTGTGAAAGAAGCATTCAGGAAGGGAAGAGGTGCTGAACAAGAAAAAGTATTATTATTATTACTTTAGCCAAGGTAGTGTAATTATTCTAAGGAGTTTTGCTTCCTGATATGCCAAGACTAAAACTGTCTAAGGGTCATAAGCAATAATATAGGGCATTGCTAAAGAATGAGGGGCTGGGCCAAATAGGCGTCAGCGTCTCATATCCAATAAACTGAAGGAATAGGACCTTTCAACAGACTCAAAACCCAAAAGCTGACTACACCTGGAAGACACCCCTGAGAGGCAATCATTTCCTAAGGGTTCTCAATACTAACAATAAAGCTACTCACTATAAGCAATTTATAAGCATCAGCCCAGGAATTAAACTTTAAAAAGTTGGACAATGAGAAGATACTTAAGATGCAACCACAGGCTTCCAGCTCACCAAATCAAACCCAGGGGGCAAGAGGTGGAACAATTCAAAAGGCCCCCACCTGGACTCTCTGAAGCGATAACAATGGAAGTAACAAGGCAGATGAACAAGACTCCAAAAAAAAAATTAAATCAGAAATAATTTTTCAGATAACTACAGAGATGGTGGCCATAATAAAAACATGCTTAGTGATTCTAGAGCAGATACAGATTTTAAAAAATAGAGGAGCTTGGAAAATGATTGAAACTATGAATGCCTGACGCAGGGAAGAAATAGAGTCTATGAAACAAATTCAAACAGATGCCCAAGAGATTAAAAATTCCATTGAAAGTATTTGGCAGAATGAGCCAATATGAGGACAGAATGTCAGATACAGAAGACAGGACTATGTTTAGCAAGCATGAAAGGAAAGATTTCTTAAAAATGGCAAAAAACCATGAAAAATCAGTTGAACTACTGCCACATGATGCAAAGGGTAACATAAGATTGACTGGAGTCAATGACAAAGCAGGAGATAGTATAAGTGACATTTAAAAAAAAAAAAAACCATTCACAAAAGTAATGGCAGAAAATTTCCCAAACAGGGAAAAAGAATTTGACCTGCAGATAAGTGACACATATTGAACTCCAATTAGCCATGATCAAAAAAAAATCTCTAGCAAGGCATGTAATAGTCAAGATTCCAGAAATTCAACACAAGAACAAAATGTTAAAAACTGTTAGAGGAAAGAAACAGACCACCTATAAAGGAAAGCCCATCAGAATCACAGAAGCTTTAAAACAAACCCTCAAGTCAAGGAGAGCTTAGAGTGAAATATTTCAAACACTAAAGGAAAACAACCTCCAAACCAGATTGATGGATCCCACAAAACTATCTTTCAAAATTGATGGAGAATTAAGATACTTCCATCACAAAAAAACAGCTGAGAAAATTTTCAATCACCAAACTAGCACTCCAAAATGCTCTGAAGGGCATTCTGGAGATACTGAGGACTACAACTCCATGAACCCCAACAGAAAGAATTCACCAGGCAAGATAAGCAGGGGAGGAAAAAAGGGAATCAACAACAGGAAAATAACATGAGAAGGATAAGTCAATACATATCAATTATCACCATCAGTGTTAATGATCTCAATTCACTACTCAAAAGAAACAGACTGGCAGAATGGATCAAAAATCAAGATCCATCAATATACAGCTGGCTTCTTACAAAAATAAGCCCATTTGTATCAAACAGTCCAGTCACTTATCTGATGGGTTGAAAGCTTATGTCTGCATAAAAGCCTGCATGCAAATGTTAATAGTTATATATAATTATTAAAACCTGGAGACAACCAACAGGCCCTTCAGTAGGTGAGTGGGGAAATAAACTGCATAGTTTAACGATGGTCTGTTTCTCAAGGAGGAGAAATGAACTCTCAAGGCACAAAAAACACGGAAAAAAATTTCAGTGCATATTGTTAAGTGAAAGGAGCCAATCTGAATAGGCTACATTACTGTATTGTTTCCAGCCATGATATTCTGGGAAAGTCAAGACTATGGAGTCAATAAAAAAACAATAGTATTAAGAGACTGAGGGTAGGGAAAGATAAATGGGTGAGTCACAGAGGACTTTTAGGGTGGTGAAATCATTCAGTGTGGTACTGCAAAGCAGGATATATATTGGCATATTCTAAACATGTAGAATATACAAAGCCACACGTAAACTTTGGGGCACATGTGGACTCAATGGTGGCGATGTCACACGCAGGTTTGTTGATTGCACTAAATGTTCTATCCTGAGGAAAAGATCAGCAGCGGGGGAAGTTGTACGAGTGTGAGATGAGGGTGTACGGGGTCCCTGTAACTTCTGAATTTTTCTGTGAACCAAAAACTACTCTAAAAACTAAAATCTAGCTGGGGATATAGCTCAGTGGCACAGCACCTTCCTGGCAAGCATGAGATCGTGACTATGAGTTCTGGTACCAAAATAAAACAAACAAAATCTAAAATCTATGAAAACAATGTGCATGGAGGAAAGGAAAAGACTAAAAAGCTTGATTGTATAAAAAGTAATAATTTCTGTTTAGTACTACTACCAAAAATGAAATGAAGACACATTCAAGAACAATATGCTAAAATTAAAATCTACCAATTTTTAATACTGTCCCAAGATAGCTAATTCCAAATCCACAAGTGCAACGTAACTCTTCCTGAAACCGCCCACATTAGCTCTTCCCCGTATCCTTACAGAGAAGGCAGTTAACAGTGCTCAGCAAGACTTAGATTCTGCCCATGCCACCTGTCCAGGTCTTAAGAAGGCGCTAGTCCATTCCCAACAGGGCACAATTACCATCCTCACCACGAAGACCTTTTCTCAAAAGCTCCCTTTGCCTTTGACACCTGTGAGCTTGTTGGGTTTTTAATTTTGGACAACACAGGCAGAGTTAGCTCTCACTACAGACGGCTGCCAACTTCACTTGCATCCTACCTGCCTTCATCACTCCGCATTTAACTTCTTCCTGATAGGAAGGAGGAAGGCCTGGGCTCGCTGGGGAAAGGTATCTATCTCATCAGCCGTGGTTTCACGAGCTCAGTCGGGGACTAGGCCTTGTTTATCTACCCCCTGAGACCTTTACATCTTCACTGCAGACTCCCAGAGACATCACACCAGGACATGAAACTCAGTCAGAACGTCTGCATTTTCATCCTTTCTATTTCATCTAAGTTCCCTACTACAAACCTATTCACAGGGCAGTGGGACTCAGTAAGCGCTGTTCTCATTTCAGGTATCTCTGCAGGTTGCCACCAAAGTCACTCCTCCTGCCTGCCTCTCCTACGACAAACTGCCTTCTGCAGCAGATCTGAAAACTACAACTCCAGGGGGTGCTTGCCAAGCCCTACATCAGAAAACTGATGGCCTAGAGTCTGCAGTCAGCTACAGCAAAGAAGAGATTCTGTCCAGTATCCGGACACTTTGGGCCGCCCAATCAATCTGTTTCTCCAGTCATCAGACTCTTTCTCATTCTTTGCACAATTTACATCAAACCAAGACAAAAGTGCATCTTTTTTTTTTCATCCAATCTTTATTCCCCTTTGGCTTCTCAGGGCAGAATATTTTCCTAGATAAATGTCTTTAATCTGGCCACTGGACATTTTCTGGCTATATTTCAAAGATCTATTGCTGAATAACGAATTACCACAAAATATAGTGACCAATAATGACATTTTGTGTCTCGTGGTTCTGTGGTCTGACAGGGCAGTGCGTCTGCCGGTCTTGTCATCTGTTGCTCATGCTGATGGGTCTCCTGGGGGCTGGGTCAGCCTGGAAGGCTCCTGTGATGTCGGGCTGCATGCCGACCATCTACCAGAGTGCCTCTGACACGGGGCAGCAGGGGACTCTCTCCCTCCGTGCAGTGTCTCATATTCCAGAGCCACGCCTCATGGCCGCTCTCCCTAGCAGGATGGCTTGGACTTCTTTCCAGCATGGCAGTTGTGTTCCAAGTGTCCTGAGCCCTGAGCCTCTCGGGGAGTGGCACAGCAATACGTCTGCTAGCTTCTGCCATCCAAGCAAGTCACAGGGCCAGCGCAGAATCAAGAGGTAGGGAACTTGCTATGCCTCCTAGTGAGACGAGCAAAGAATTCATGACCTTCCTACATGACACCACAGTGTCTCACAGTCCTTCCCTCAAACTAGCTATACTGAGGCAAAGAGAAAACATATCCAGCATTCCGCACTTCTCCATCAGCTTCTGTTCAGGACTCCTCAGGCACTTTTGTTCAGGTTAATGGCAGCATGTGGAACCCTGAGTGAAGTTCACTGACCAGGTCCTTGCAGACATCAACTCAGAAATGGCATGGTCATAGTGAACACTGACCTCTTCCCTCAGCTCCGGGGGCCAGCCCCACGGGCTTCTTCAGGTGACTGACATATCCACCAGGTTCATCTCTGGTTCAGGAGAACCACCAGCTTGGTAATTTGTTCCAGGGATTCTTGCTGGTAGTACCATAACCTTTCCTAAGGAGACCACCCCTTTAATCTATGGCTGCCCCCTCTTCCTGAAGAAGGTTTGGTGATGGTTAATTTTGCGTTTCATCCTGCCCAGGGCCAGCACCCAGGTACAGTCATTCCTGACTTATCCAAGGCAGGGATATGGGAGTCTCACTTCCCATAGTTTCAGTTATTCTTAATCAACCACAGCCTGAAATGTTAAATGGGAAATCCCAGAAATAATCAATTTATAAACTTTAAACTCATGCCATTCTGAATAGTCTGATGAAATCTTTCAGTGTCTTCTCCAACCTGCGTGGGATGTGAATTATCCTTCGTCTGGTGTATCCATAATATATAGGCTACCTGCCCATTAGTAACTTAGAAGCCATCTCTGTTAGATTACTTGTGATAGCGTCATGGTGCTTCTGTTCAAGCACCACTTATTTTTCTTAGCAGTGATCTCAAAGCAAGAGTAGTGATACTGCAATTTTACCCCAATCTATTGTTATTATTGCCCTTTATGTTGGTTACTATTCTCTTGTTGCTGAGACAAAATATTCAATGCCCAAAATTAAGAGAGTAAAGGTTTACTTAGCTCACAGTATGTGGAGGTTTCAGTTCATAATCAGGTGGCTGCAAGGCAGGGTGGCACATGACAGAGGGGCAAGCATTCATGGCAGCAAAAGACAACAAAGGCAACAAGGGCAAAGTGGGGAGAGCAAGCCTCTTTTCCATTCCTTATATTGTAGGAAGGCTACCCCCTCTAGGGTGGGTGTAGCAATCACAACTCCAATCCCAGCACTAGACAATGAACCAATCACAAACTTTAGATTCAGCTGTCGCTGAGTCCCTCTCCCCCATGCCATGACTACATGAGATGTTGGGGGGACATCTCGACACAAGCCATAACACCCTTTATTACTGTTGTAAATTAAACTTTTTTTTGTCTTTTTGAGACAGGGTCTCTCTATGCAGTTCAGGCTGGTCTTGAGCTCACTTTGTAGCTCAGGCTAGTCTCAAACTTGCAACCATCCTCCTGTCTCAGCCTCTCAAGTGCTTGGATTATAGTATGCACCACCATACCTGGTTTATAAATTAAACTTGATCCCAGGTGTGTATAGGAAAAACATACATTAAGCTCAGTGCTATCCACAGTTTTAGGGTTCCACTGGGTCTTGGACCATATCCCCCCTTGCATAAGGCATTGTAGATAATCAGACATAAGTCCTGATGCTACTGTGAGTAACACTGGAATTAGTGGTATTTGAGTGCAGCAGATGACTATCTATAACACGAGCAGGTCCAGTTCAATGAGGGGAAGGCCTTGAAGGAAACCCAGAAGTCCCCTGAGGAAGAGGGAAGCCTGCAGCAGTTGGCCCTCGAACTTGAGCTTCAGTAACAGCTCTTGTCTAGGTCTCCAGCGTGCCTGCTTACCCTGCACATTTGGGACTTGCCAGTTTCTAAAACTAAGTCCCTCTCTATAAAGATGTGCATCCTACTGGGTTTGTTTCTTGGAAGAACCGAGAGTAGCACAGGCTGTTTGTCGGGAGAACTCCCATTAACAGGCCTTACAGCCCCAGCACAGGTGGGGAGCTCGGCACAGGTGGCTCTGAGCTTCAGTTAGAGTAGCGCCTCCCGGAGTGTCTTCCCTCTGTTCTCTGCAGCCCTCCAGAGGCAAGAGTGAAAGCACTGCAAGTGGGAAAGAGAGAAACATGTAGGGACCTGGATGCAGGCATGTGGCAGGAGAAGCCGAGAGCTGGAGGGAAGGAGAGAGGGCACAGCCCTGCTGAGACTTCAGCAACCCTGCTCACTCTTGCCCTGAGCTGTCGCCTCATCTTCCATCCAGTGTGCTCAGAGGATCCACAGAGACGTATTTCCTCTAAAGTAAAGAGGGAGGTGGAAGGGAGGGAGAGAAGGAGGAATGGAAGGAAGGAAGGAAGGAAGGAAGGAAAGAAAGAAAGAAAGAAAGAAAGAAAGAAAGAAAGAAAGAAGGAAGGAAGGAAGGAAGAAAGGAAGGAAGAAAGTAAAGGAGAGGGAAGAAGAAAATTTGGACACTTAAATTTGGACACTTACATCAAATAGTGGAAATTGTGTGTCTATGGAAAGCATAGTTCACCATCTTTGTCTTGTTTTGTTATTTTTGTTGCATGTGTTGTTTTACAAAATAATGTGAAAGTTGTCAGAGTTGAAATAAAATCACTTGTTTCAAATCCCAACCTAAAATAAATAAAGCTAGAAAGGCTTGCAGGGGTGGGGGGCAGGGATTTTTATGCACCTATGTTTTGATTAGAGCTATTGCAAGTCACCTGGCCAGAATTTGGCCTTGCAGAAAGGTCACTGTAGCCTTACACAAAAATTACTTCCTCAAGAAGATCTGTCCTATAATGGCCTCTACGGCCCTGGACAAATGTCACCCTGTTACTGTTCCCTGTAGCCAGGGGTAAGTGGCTCAAATCGATTTATGTAACTGTCTTCATTTTACTATTTATAAACACGTTTCCCCTTTTGCCTGCTCAAATACGTGTAGAGCTCACTCTGACAGAGGAATCCCTACCGCAGTGTTCACTCCCAGACAGGTCACTGTCTCTGGAGTCTCCACTGTGCCTGTTATTTGGGATAAAAACACCAGCAAATTACTCACCTCTAAGTACCAGACACAGTCCTCCAATACCATCATGTATCAGTGAGTTTTTGCTGCAACGGCTCTTAGAAACGAAAACCCAGATCTCAGTGGACCAACCCAGAACACCTCTCCCTCACGCCCATGCTCCTTTTTATGTGGCTCTTCACGTGGAAATATTCCTGGAATTCATCACTACTGTGCCTGCCTGGTGGACTCCCTCTGTAAAAGCCAGGAATTCAGTTCCGCTTTGTCACCCAAGCCCCGTGACTCCTCGGTGTGGCTTTAGGTCATTTGACCAGCCGTGTGCAGCAGCTCTATAGAAAGCCGTGAGCAAAACCACAATGAAGCCTTTAAATGAGGCCACACGTGGGTTTCTTCCTCGTCTTTCCCTGCCCAACGTCATCATGTATTCATTATTCCAAAAGGCTGGTTGCCAACCCCGGAATTCTTGGGACAATAGCAGCAGCTCTGATGCTGTGTGTGATTCCTGCAATTGCCAATTACCATCAGCGAGCTGACGGCGCACACATCGGGATGCCTGGTGTGCTGTCGTGCCACGACTGTCCCTCCCTCCACGTCATAAGCTGTGGAGGAGCTGCGTGTGCATGCACGCATGAGTGCATGCATGTGTGTCTGTCTGCATTCATCCTACACCCACCAGCCTCAGCCAACCGTGAAACTGTGTGTACCCCTGCCCGGCCATCCTTTGCACCGTGCACCGTGGTGATTTCCTGGATCGCAGGCCTCCTGGCACCCAGCAAGATGGGTCTCTCTGCTGAGTTTCAGAGCTGACAGTGACGCCCCCTGGCTGCCTCACTGGGTGAGCATGTGGGGAGGGAGACGTTTGTGTGGAAACCCTCTTACTCCATCCCCATGCAGCCCACCAGGGTAGTGCTGTTGTTCTCATTAACAAAGGAGAGAACCTGAGACTCTGAAGGTCACTAACTTGCCCTGAGCTACACTTGAGTTAGGGCAGGTCCCGTGACTCTCATCAGCCTCAGAAAGTGCAAGTTTTTCCATTTCCATTCCAGTCTAATTTCTGTAATTAAAAATGTCCAATTTTGTATAATATTCAAAGCTCAATATTCAAATTCATTTAAAGTGAAATGTTTCTCTGTACAGATTTGGTCTCTAGATACCAGTAAAAAGAATTCAAATCATTTTTGGGTCAGGAAGCAAACAAGACAAGCCAAGAGATCTCTGAGCCCAGAGGCAAGTAAACTGTCAGATCAGAGTATTTTCAAAGTGACACAAGACCGAATCTGAACGCACACTGATGTACCAAAGATGAAACAATTTGGCATCTGAAAAAGAAAAGTGATGGTAATCAATTATAAAAATATATGGGGACCAGGGATATAGCTCAGCAGCATAGTACCTGCGTGGTAAGTGTGAGCTCATGAGTTTGCCCTGGTACCTAATATATATATACAACAATACTGTTATGGTTTGTGTATGGATGTTCCCCCAAAGCTTCATGAGGCCAGTTTCTAGTTTGTGAATGACTCATGGTCCATTTCTGGGATTATGGGTGTGAGTGCCACACCCAAGTAGGTGTGGCCTACATACAATATAAGGGACAGAGTCATCTCTCCATGCTCCTCCCCTTTTACTCTTGTTGCTTGTGCTGTTTTCTGCCACTATGAACTGTTGCTTCTCTGCCATGTACAATTTTGCCTTGGAGCCAGCTGATTATGGACTGAAACCTCCACAAACTGTGAGCTAAATAAATCTTTCCTTCCTTAATTTGGGGTGTTGCATATTTTGTCTCAGCAATGAGAGAAAAGTAACAGAAACAAACACTAACTATAAGAAAAAATACCCCAAATCTACTGGGTATCTTTGGAGGTTGCTAGGACATCTGCACATTATTCTTAAATTGGATATATAAAGGGGAAGTATCTACTACCTATTCTGCCTTTCCTGTATAGACTGCATTTCAGACTAATCCAACAATCGATGGGGGAAAATTCTTCTTAACAGAACCCTGCTAATTGATAGTGAAGTAATCATATTGCTACCAAAACCGCATTTTTGCAACCCTTGATGAAATAGTGGCACTCCACAGTAATTATTGGTAGCCATTAAGCACCATCGGAGAAGAGGAGTGAAGTGGCCTGTGATGAGAATGGAAGCCAGGGTCCTGTGTGGATCTCAAATCAAATAAATTCCTGAAAAAATTGTTTTTAAATCAAAGGGGGAAAATCGAACACAGGCTGCCAGGTAGATAGTGGATATTATGGGAATAGTAATCATTTGTTTGGGTTTCATGATGGCTTTGTGGTTATTTTTTTTAAACATCTACTGCTTGCTAGAGACACATACTAAACATACTTTACATACCAATAGAAAGACAGTATCTAGAATTTGCCCCACAAAACTCAGAAAAATAATCTTTGGGAGGAACAGATAAAGTATAAAAGCAGAATACCAAAAATCATTCATGGTGGGACATAAGTAAAGGAAGTTCATTGTTCTTTTTACTTTTATGCATAAGTGAAAATTTCTGCAATAATTTAAAAAATGTTTTTAAAGTTAAAATCTGCCCCATCCAAGTCTATTTATCTTGGAAGATTGTGAAGGGAAAGAAGGAATGTCTATTTCTCTGTGACTCCTCCCACACCTCCATTCTTCCAGAGAAGAAAGACAGAGCCTTTCCCACCTAAGACCTTGAGGTCTTCTGATGTCCAAAGCTGATTTTTCTGCTGGGTTGTGGTGAATTTCATTTTATGATCAGAGACTCTTCTTCACTGGGGTGCTCCCCACCCACAGGAAACTCAGTGTGGGCAATGCTTCTCCCACTGGCAGCTCCTTCCCTACCTGCGCTCTACCCCAGCTCTATGAGTTGGCGTTTCCAGCACAGCGCCCACAAACACATTTCTGCTCCATTGATGCCCCATGTCCTTCCTTGCAGCCTTCTGAAATAAAGCCCTTTTAAGACAGCTCTGGACTTAAATGTCTCCTAAAGGACATGTGCTAAAGGGTCTGTCCCCAGAGGCACTATTGGGAAAAGCCACAAACTTTAACAGGTGGAATCTGGTGGGAAATGTTCAGTCACGGGGGTGTGGCCCTAGAAGGGATCTTGGAACCCCCGCACCTCCTCTTCTTTTCTTCTTATCCTAATGTGCTGCCTCATCACAGGCTCAAAGCAAGGGGCCATCTGACTATTGAAACCTCTGAAACCATGAACCAAAATAAACCTTTTCTCTTTATAAGTAAATTGCCTCAGGTATTTGTTACAGTAACAGAAATCTAACACACATGTAGACCATACCTCATCCTCCCCAACAAGAGGATCAACTTCAGGTTCTCCTCATTGTTTCTTTCTCAGATTCTACTTAAAGATTCAAATATGTATTTGAATCTTTAAGTATGTATATAATTAAATATGTATTTGACCAAGAAGCAAGCCCTCCCTGTGAACCAGTGCCATGAATGGGCTGCTGCTGGTGGGGGTGGGGGAATAGCCAGATCCCAGCCCTTTTTGGCATGCAGGCTGGGAAACAAGAAGAACCAACTGCCACCCCCACCCCAACCCCTGTGAGCACTGACTGATCTGGAGAAACATAGGCTGCGATGATAGCTATCCAGGTGAAATGCAATTTAATGCTTGTGGTTTTTGGTGTTTCACTGAATTGGCAGGTCTGAGGCCAGTGTTTAGAGGATAATGGTGCGCAGTGTGGCATCTATGGGGGATCTCTTTCTGAGGGTAGTAGCCCTTGTTAATTCCCTATTATTTTGTTTTGAAGTCATGTATCATTTTCATTGTTTTGTTGGGTTGGGTTTTATTTGGTCTTGTTTGATTTTGTTAAATCAGATGGCATGGGAGCTATTTCAAAGATAATAAGATATGTTATGGTAGCCATATTGGATTTACTACTGTCTTGTTTTGAAGACCTTATTGCATTCATTGTTTTTTTATTAGGACTATTATGTTCTGTCCTGTTCGATTTTTACTATGTCTGAAGGTATTTGCAGCTATTCTGAAAACAAAAAGAGGAATTATGGTGACCATTATTGATCTTGTATTGTTTGAAGTTTTAACTTTTTTATTTTAAAAAGGATAAAACAGAATAAAACCAATCAAAACAAACCAGTGTAAGAGATACATGACTTCAAGACATTATGAAATCAACAATGGTTACCATAATGCCTTTTGATGTAGCTGCAGATAACTTCAGACATAGTAAAAATCAAACAGAACAGAATAGAATAGAAACAATAAAAGCAAAACAATGAATGCAATAAAGGATCTTAAAACAAGCCAATAGTAAATCCAAAATTGCTATTATAATATATCTTGTTATCTTGGAAACAGCTGCTCCTGCCATTGTATTTAACATAATCAAACAAAACAAAAAAGAATAAAACCCAACCTGACAAAACAATGGATATGATATAGGACCTCAAAACAAGACCATAGGGAATCAACAATGGCTGCAACCCTCAGAAGGAGATCCCCCTAGATGCCACACTGTGTACCACTATCTCTGAACCCATGATCAGACCACTGGCCCTAGACCTGCAGTGTTCGTGAGACACCAGAGCACCACAGGCATCCAATTGCACTTCACCTGGATAACTATCATCACAGCCTGTGTTTCTCTGGATAAGCTGGTCACTTACAGGGGTGGGGGGAGATAGCACTTCTGTGTTGTCAGCCCGTGCACCAGAAAGGGCTGGGGTCTGGCTTTTCCCAGTCCAGTGGTGGCCCACATGCGCTGGTTCCCACACCGGGCTTGTTTGCTGGTGTGCCTTTGTTCTCTCTCCCCTCAGTCTGCAAATGGTGCTGACTCATGGGAGGAGGCCTCGGTCTAGCTATTCCCAGTCTGGCAGCAGCCCATGCATGGTGTTGGTTCCCAGACTGGGCTTGTTTGCTCTGAACTGTTTTGTTTTGATTGGCTTTATTCTGTTTTATTGTGCTTGGTTTTATTCTCTTTAAAATAAAATTTTTTAAAAAAGATTCAAATATACACCTGACTGAGGTAGCATCCAAGGCAGGGGTGGGGACAAAAATGCTACCTGGGGGATAGTGCTGCCTTGGTTAAAGTTATCAGCAAGAGAATCCTCCCAGCATCTTCTATCCAACCTCCCCCTCTGTCTTGCATGCAGCCAGCTTCTCCAGACTAAACCTACCAATTGGGCCTTTCCTAGAAAGTCCTAAGGGAAATTCTGGGCAGCACATAACAGAATATCTCTAAGTTTGGCTTAACAATAGTGGTTTATTATTATTTTTAGTAAATAACTAAGTAGAAGAAGAAACTTCCACATTTGTCTAGTGGCTTGATGTTATCAGGGCTCTGATATCTGATATCTTTTCTACTTCCTGTTGGTTTTCTTCTCTCAATTACAAGATAGCTATCACAGTTCCAAACATCACAGCTCCACATGATAATATGCAAAAGCAAGAAAGAAAAGATAAATCTCTTCATGTGTCTGTTATTATCAGAATAGAGCACTTTTCTTAAAATTTCCTGGTAACTTTTGTTTATATCCCATTGGTCAAATTAGGGCCACACATTTTCACTGCCCCCTCCATAACCCAGTCACTAGCAGAGGGAATAAGATTGTCATGACTGACTTAGACTAATCACGACTGATCTTCTATAGCTCAATCAGCCAATCCCAGGACAAAACTTTAAACAAAGGATAACGGGACACTGGCTATTGGTGGCCACCACACTGTCACCACAAGAACATAAGACAAACAACACCTACTGCTACTTCAAGACTCTACTGTTGGGCAAATCCTGACAACATCAGTCCTTAGTCAAAGTCAGCCTCACCTATGAGTGATGTGGGTGACAGGAACCAAGCCGGGTTGTCCGGTTTATTAAGGTTTGTTCTTTTCTTATGCCCTTTGGGTTCTCGAGCAGGCTGCAGAGAGGGAGGGAACCATGGCAGGGTACATACCAAGCCCCACGTGCCCAGTAAAGGTTCACCACCATCAGCAGAGCAGGTTCATCGGCCCTGGGGACCAGAGCATCTGGTCCCTCCGAGAGGCAACACTGCCAACCTGGTTTTGCTTTTGCCTCTACTTCTCCAGCTGGAAGCCTGGATTTGCTCAGCCAAAGCAGGAGACTGAGCTAAGGACTAGCATGGCTGTGGAGCAATGGCAGAGACACAGCAGCACTGAGGGGACTACGGGAGGGAATCAGAAGGGAGAGAGGGCATAAGTGAGTGTGACAAGCAGCCAGCTGCAATGTGAGTAGCGGCAAGAGTCCCTAGCGCACAAGGTGCTACTGAAGCCTCCAGGGCCAAGTGAAGAGAAGATGTCAACTTCAACCCAGCTGAAAGGGGGAGGGAGAGGAGCAGAGTGGGTGGGAGGGGAGGACAGAGGCAGCACAGAGGAAAGGATCGTTTCTATTTCCTCAGGGCCTGGAAGTTTAGTGCCATGTTTCTGTCTCTGTTTCTGTTTGCTACTGGATTCTGGTTTGTAGTTAACATGTAAGTGGGTTACAGGATGGTCGGTTTTCATTGGCTCAAATATCTCTGCTGTGGGCTTGGTCATTAGTCTAATTTTCAGCCTGTCATCCACAAATCAAATCCTCCTCTGGGGAGTTTGAAGGTGAATGCAGAGGAAATGTGAGGATGCAGAGGAAGCAAAGTGAGAGGCAGAGCAGAGACCAGGAGGCAGCAGGAGCCTGAGAGAACAGTACTGGGGAGAAGCGGGGCTCAAGGGGGTGCTGGGAAACGCAGCCATTCTCCAGTGGAGATGGAGCGCTCGTATACAGGGACCCCGAAGCAGCAGAAGGAAGCTGGGCTGGAGCCTGCAGGCACAGTGAACAACCTGGCCCTGTCCTGGGAGCTGCTGGACATTCAGGAGAAACTCAGCCCCCATTTGGTCCCACTGCAGTCCCTCCCGAGTCACATTCCTCACTTCTTTTCCTCAGGAGTCCCACCCAGAATCCACCCTTAGAGTAACCAGCTAAGCACCTGTCTCAGCATTAAAAGAGCTTGTTAAGATCATCGTGGGGTACTCACTGTTCTTTAACCTTCTTCAATCTATCGTTCTCTACTTCGATCCTGACTTCCATAGGAACCTGTTTGCCAAGGTAAAATACATCCAGGCTCTCAATCTATGAATATGGGGTTCCTGGATTTGGGGTAAATGTGGAGGATGTGTGCCCAGGTGGCCAAAATAAATTCCTTTACACATTTGTCCACTCGCCGTGCTTGTATCCCACGGGCACCAGGCACCAGGGGGTGAGGTTCAGAAGTGACCGAAGTGTTACAGTTGTCCCAGAGAGAGCATGGAAGACCTGAAACAGGACAAGCGAACGGAGGAGGAAGACATTAAAAAGATGTTTGCTGACTTAAAGAAGAAGGGAGAAAGGAGCAAACGCCGATCTATCTCAGGGTGTCCCCTCTTGCAGATGACAGCACATCTCAATGCCACTTGGTCCTCTTCAGGCCCCCAGTCTGTCCTTAGTGATAACCGGTGACTCCCTGCCAGCACCCTGATGTGGCCTCCTGGATCCTGGGTGCCCCTGTCATGCAGAGCGGACGGGAGCCCAGCTCTGACGGCCTCAGGGCAGCTAGGGATGCACAAGCAGGTCAGGGCCCACACACCCCACCACAGCTGCTGCTCGGCTTTTAGACTGAAAACTAACAAAGGTGCGTGAGGCCAAGTGTCTGTCACAGGTCACAGTGTCGCTGAGGATTCATTCCCATGGGCAACCTAGCTGTGTGAGCTTCGGGAGGCCAGGATGTAGCTTAATTCCAGGAGGAGGAAAAGGAACTTCCTGGTTCACCCCCCACAACTTTCCTTTAATGACAGAGTGAGCCAAAGCTTTCCCTGAGTTTATCCCGAATGACCAGGAAGAAGGGTCCACAGCAGCTAATTCTAGGACTCCTGTGAGGCCAAAACCAAAGGCTGCACGCCGACCCCACTGCACTTCCTCAAAGGAGTTATTTAAGGAAGTGGCGTTGTGCAGAGGTGCAATTGAATTTTGTGCTTTCCCAGAATCCTTTGAACCTAGACGTGTGTGAGACATTGTGCCCCCCAGTGCTTCTACCCTCGCTAAGAATCTTTGTCCTTCCCTCTCGAATGCAGTCTAGCATCATCCTTTGCTCAGGTTACTATTTTCATTGCCCCGCTGCTGTCTGGGTGCTCACACATTTGTATTTAACTATCCAGAGCCAGTGGAAGCCACTGGAACAGCTTGTGAAGTTTCTTCTCCCACATTGCCCCTAACAACCCCGTTTGTAATACAAATGACAATAATGATCCCGGTTGAGCCTCCCTATAAAGAAACACAGGATAGGAAATTTCTGGCAAGAAACAAAGCCATGACTTTTGACTCACAAGCCAAGGCCCTAATATAATTTAGCCTCAGAATCTAAAAAAGCAAAAAAGCTTGTGGATATAGACTTTAGGTAGCATTTTAGGTTTCTACATTGGTAAAATCTCAAAAAGCAAAACAAAAAAATTACAGCTGTAGACTTTAGGAAGCATTTTAAATTTCTACACTGATAAAATTCTCACATCTGGCTGGTTAAACCTGGACTCACAAACTGCATAGCTTTGCTTCACATCCTTCTAGAACATTCTCTGCATGTGCAGAGGGGGGTGTTTTGTGTGGGAAGCTGGACCTACTCCTGTCTTCACTTGTGTTTTTTATGTTGACACAGATGCTTCTTTCTGTCAGGTGGAAACAACTCTGGCATACAGGACAGTTCTCTCTTCTCTCTGCAAGCACTGTGATGGCCCAACACCTGGCTCCCATCAAAGCCATGCCCACACTGGTTAGTTATCTCTTGTCCGGCCCTCTTCTGACTCCTGGGAAACCCGCCCAGGCTTCTGTGCAGTCTGTCCAGCGCCGTGAGCCTCTCCTTCACAGCGCTCCTCCAGGTGCCATCGCCTCTCCCTTCCCCATAAGCTTGTGAGCTTGTTCATCATCATCCCCAGACTGGAGCAAAGACTGGGGCAAAAGGAGGAAAGGAGGCAGGCAGGTGAGGAAGGATGGAAGAGGGGGAGACAGGAAAAAAGGAAAGGAAGAGGGAGAGCAGGAGAGAGAGGATGAGAAAGAGAAAGGAAGAAAGCAGCAGGGAGACAGCCTGGGTGGGAGGGAGAGAGGGAAGCACAGGCCGAGGGGTGCTGGCCAGGAGATGGATGCCTACGTCAGGAGGGGCTCCCTCCTACCACCGACTGCTGCCATGGTGGGAGGGGGCATCGTGCATGGTGCAAAGCCTTCAGCAGATGCCTGACCTACGTGCCGTGCTCCACAGAGAAATACTCATTTCAGGGACTTTTCTCACAAAGTTGCATTGGTTTAGCTTAGCAGTATTTTTTGGGTAATTTTTAATTTAAAGAGAATAAAACCAAGCAAAATAAAACAGAATAAAGCCAATCAAAACAAAACAGTGGACACAGGACTTCAAAACACGATAATAGGAAATCAACAATGGCTAACATAATCCCTCTTGTTGTCTTCAAAATAGCTGCCCATGCCTTCAGACATAGGAAAAATCAAACAAAATAGAACAGAATAGAACCAATAAAATGAAATAATGAACACAATAAAAGACTTCAAAACAAGATAATAGTAAATCCAAAATGGCTACCATAATATATCTTTTTATCTTTGAAATAGCTGCCCATGCCATCAGATATAATCAAATCAAACAATAAAACCCAAGCCAACAAAACAATGAGAATGATACAGGATTTTGAAACAAGCTAATAGCGAGTTAACAATGGCCACCACCCTCAGAAGGCAATCCCCATAGATTGCCATTCTCTGAATGAATCATCAGACCACAGGCTTTAGGCCTGCAAAGTCAGTGAGACACTAAACACTACAAGCATTAAATGGTATCATTGCAGCCTGTGTTTCCCCAGATCAGTTGGTTGCTTACGGGGCGGGGGGGGGGGGTTGGCTCTTCTTGTCTCCCAGCCTAAGCACCAGAAGGGTTGCATCTGGTTCTTGCCCCACCAGCCCGCACACGGTGCCGACTCATGGGGAAAGGGCTGGTGTCTCCTTAACAGCATTTTAATGAGTCTGTCTTCTTAAACGTGAATCTTCTCAAATGTTCTCCATTGGAAGGACCTTGCTATAGACAATATGGCATTAAGCTCTTAAGAAGCCATTTTTATAAAAACCATTATCTCCACAGACCAAAGAAGGTTCTCTGACAGAGAGGGAGAAGCAAACTGTGGGAGCCTGTTTTGCTCTAGTCCTTATTGAGCAAGCAGTGTTCTCCCCCACGGGCTGGTAAGTGGGCTGCACCCCCGCTCAGGGCAGAGCAGAGGTCAGGCTATGAGACACGGGCATCTCCTGGCTGCAACCCCACTGGGGCCAGGCACGGGAGAGATGAGGAGCAACAGAACCAAAGTTCTGGCCTCAGAGGTCTCCCCACTGTTGACCACAGAGGACCTCAGGCCTCCATGGATCCTAGCAGCACCTGTCACTGAGGGAAAAACGCACTCTGAGCTGGCCGTGGAGAGGCCTTCCAGACCGTGACTGCCGGTGATCCTCGCCAGACACTAGGAACACCTCACAACACACTGCGTAGGTGTGTGAGCGCGCGGGTGCCGGTGTGCATTCTCATCTTCTGTTCTTCCTTGAACCAAAGGGGGACACAGAGGTGGGAGAAACAATCATAACCACCACAGGAAGTCGCCGGTCATGTCAGGCCCTTGGGGCGGGTCAGGGTCTTTGCCCGGCTGATTTATCCTCGTGCGCACGCTGTGATTGGAAAGGAGAGGAAAAAGCCACAGCTCTACACTGTCACACCAGGATTTCCCCCTGGGCAGACCTCAGCAGCCCCTCAGCCAGCCTTCCTGCCCATGCGGGCATTCAACCTCACCAGAAATGCACACCAGTCAGAGTCTGTGTCAGAGCAGGCTCTGTAGCTGCAGCCCTTTGGGAATGCCGTCTCATCTCTCTGAGCTTCTGAGTCCTTATTGTCAAACGAGAATACAGCAGCCCCTGTGCCACACCAGGGTC
Source organism: Dolichotis patagonum (assembly GCA_004027295.1). Classification (NCBI taxonomy): domain Eukaryota; kingdom Metazoa; phylum Chordata; class Mammalia; order Rodentia; family Caviidae; genus Dolichotis; species Dolichotis patagonum. Next base: position 4,306 of record PVJX010027665.1, on the reverse strand, counting down.
GGCGGTGCATGGCTGCCATTCCAGCACTCAGGATGCTGAGGCAGGAGGACCACAAGTTCCAGCCCAGCTTGGGTGGCTTTGGACTTAGTGAGACCCTGATTTAAAATTAAAAAATAAAGAAGGGCTGGGGTTGTAGCTCAGTGTGGCCCTAGGTTCAATCCTCAGTACTGAAAAAGAGAAAAAGAAAACGAAAGAGAAGGGCATATAGCAGTGCCTCCTTCCCTGTGGAGCACACATTCCAAGCTCTAAAAGGAATTCTTGGAGCCTTGGATGACACAGACCCCAGTTTATATGCTATGCCATCTTTATACATGCTACAGGGACAGTGGGACTCTTTGGTGGGATTAGATAGGGCACTGGGTCCCTTTCAGAAGCGTCCGCACCTCAGCAGGCAGCAGGCAGCAGAGCTGACACCGGCCTGGCCTCCAGGTAGCTGATGGAGTCAGCAGCCTGGGGTTTTGATGCTTCCTTCTTTGTAGCCACAGTGGTCCCCCAAACCCTTCTTTAAGGAGGTTATTTCTAAAAAAAATGTGTCCCTTCCAAATTCCCCGTCAGCCCACTTACCCTGGGCCCTAGCAACAAGTTTAGTAACCAATCAAGTGTCTATCCTCGAGGGGGAAAAGATGAGACCCCCCCCACACCAGATTTGGGGGAGCCTCAGCTCTGAGCACCCCACTGCTTGCCTGGGGTGGCTTCGGCTGCCTGCATTGCCTACAACAGCAGTACATTCACTGTGCAGTGGTCTCCTCCCTCTCCTCCTCTTTCCATGTTGGAGAGACACAGGCCTGGGGAGGGTGTGTGCTGACCCCGAGACCCCAGGCCCACCGAATGTAACAGTATACACCTGTGATAAAGTTTAGTTTGTAGATTAGGAGGAGTAAGATATTTCACAATGAATAATAATAACTAAAATAATTGTAGCGATGCCCCATATATTTAAAATGTACATTTATTTCTAGATTTTTTCCACTTAGCAGTTTTGAGGTCCTGGTTGCCTATGAGAAATGGGAACCATGGGAAGTGAGCCCTCAGGTAAGGGTGACTGCTACGGTGCTCCTGGTACGCATCACCGACAGGACCACAGCACAGAGCAAATGAGGTGATCGGTGGAAAACCCCGTGTAAATTTCAACCGCACAGACGAAGCCTTTGGGCTTTGTTCTGTCCACAAGTCAGGGAGCTGGAAGACGATCTGCAGCACTGGCTCCCCCATAACAGCCACGGCACCTTGTCGCAACCCTCAGCACCTCCTGCCTCTTCTTCTGCCCCTGGACCACAGGTTCGCCTTTCTCTGCCTGCCTGGGAGAGTTAAATGAAAAATACCATGGCGAGTTCAGAAAGCTCTGCCCAGCTGTACGTGATTACCTTCCTCGTGGGGAAGATCGCTGAGCGAGGTGTGCGTGCTGGGACAGGGAAGCGGACAGGGCCTAGCGGAGCTGTTTTGCAAAGGCCCTTTCAGCCCCCTTGCTCCACGCACAATAGTGACAGTGGAGAAGCAGGACCGAAGCCGGGTTCCTGTCCCAGCCGCTCAGCCGAGCCTCCCGCAGCTGCACCTCGGGCCTCCCGAACACACACGTGGAGCGTGATCATGGTCTGATTTCCCGAGAACACTTCCAGAGAGAGAACTACATGACTGGTAAAATATTTCTGGGATAATGATTCTGTAAAATTTCACATAAAATAATATTTATGAAATATCATAGGCTTCCAGCTGAAAGTGAAACATGAGGGTCATAAATAAACCATGGAATCATTAGGCAAGCCACACTCCTCGGCCCGTCAGATGGCCCTGGGCTCATCCATCACATGCTCCCCTGATGATCTGGAACTCAGGAGCGAGTCCCTTTTGTGGGAGTGATGATTAAGGGTGACATTTATAGCTTGGAAGTACTGAAGTCCGGCTACACTGTCAGCACCAGAAGCCGTGGGTACCTGAAAACCTAGAAACGGCTTTTGAAAGCTCCTCTCCCTCCAGTAAATGGCATAGGATAATAGCTATGTGGGAAAATGGAGCACGCTGGGGTGAGTGCTTCCCAAAGACAGTAGATAAAAATCTCTGCTTTGTCTGCGTCTTAAGTGCTGTCCTCAGGAACACAGGAAGTGCAGGAAGAGAAGGCCCGGAGTGACGCTGAGCGGGCTTCAGTCAGTCCATCCTGCCAGAATCACCCAGCAGCGCCTTAGACAGCTTCAGCCTCTCAAGGTGAAATACTGGGCTGCTCAGGGATGAGCCTCTCTTCCTGCTCTTCCACACGGGGAACACAAGGGGGCGCGTGTGTGAGTCAGTCTTCGTCTCTGTGACAACACACCTGGGATAACCAGCTTGCAAGAAGAGAGGCTTATTTTGGTTCATAGCATCACTGGTCTCAGTCCGTGGTTGGTTTGTCTTCTGCTTTGGGCCTGTGCCCGTCAGGTAGGAGGTGAGGGCAGGCTGGCTGGAAGGCAGGATGGAACTTGTCGACTACAACGATCTGGGCCAGCGGCCTGGAACAGGCTGTGCCTATGTAACCTGATCCGGAATAGAGGTGAGCTGTCAATGGCAGCAGGATACCTGGGCAGAACAACCTCCAGCAGATGGATCTGGGAGGGTATTAAAGGCAGTGGCCGCTGGCTTCCTGGCCACTGCTGCAGTCTTGCTGCTGCTCTGTCTTCCTGTTTCTGCGACGGCTCCTCCTCCTTGCAGGATGTATCTTTCCTTTCTTCTCTTTTCTGCACTATTTATTTTTCTGCTTTACATTAAACCTTTTTTCACACTGCATAAAAGTTGTGTGTAACTGTTCACTGGTTGTCCCAGTCACTCCTCTGGCTGGGACAGAAAGCCTGGAATCCGGGGACGCGTGCCTTCCAGCCACAGGCAGATGGCATATCGTGGCAAAAGCCTGTGGTAGAGGAAGCGTCTCACCTCGTGGTGGTCAGGAAGCAGAGAGAGAGGGGGAAAGGACGGAGGTCCTGATGTACACTTCAAGGGCATGCACAGCTTCTGCTCCCTGGCCCCACCTCCCAAATTCTCCCAATAGCACCATAGGCTGGGGGTGAAGACTTCAACAAATGGGAGGTTGGGGGACACTGTACAGCCACATGACAGCAGAGTGGCTCCTGAGACCACAAGGTGTTGGGGAAGCCCATTGCCTTTGGTGTCTTCTGGAGGCCTCCTGGTGGTGACCACAGAGTGGTTGATCAGATTGGTGGCTGACTGCAGATTGGCTGAGAAAACACTGGGTCTGTCTGTGTTTGGGAGGAGGGAGATCCCCTGACACCCTCTTAGGGAATTTTCCTTACTGCATTAGCTCTAGGCTTCTTCAGTTTTCAAGTCCTTTCCGGGTTATAAGAACACTGCTGGGATCCCACACACCGTGTCTTACAGGCCAGTACCCCCACAGTGCTGCTGGGCAGCTGTGTCATACCACACCACACGAAACCCCACGTGGAGCTAATGATAACTACCAAGGCACCTTCAAAAAAGATGCCTCTGTATCTCAGCAACCGCACTAGGAGGACTGATTCTAAGCATGACACCTACGCCAGCAGATAGTTTATCAAAGAGAGTGCCACAAATAGGAATAACCAATGGGTGCTGGGGAGCCCTGTCCTGGGTCATACTTGTGACCTTTTTCATTCATGAGACAAGTGATCCACGGATTTATCATCACACAGTAAAATGAAGACGCCAGATAACACCTGCTGGGGTTTGGATCTGGAATACCCCCAAGCACCCATGGGTTGAAGCTTGGTCACCAGACTGTGTGATGCTCAGTGGAACCTGGGAGGTGGGGTCTAACGAGAGGAAGTTAGGTCTTTGGGGGGGGGCTGTCCTTGAAAGGGATGTTGAGCCCTTGGGCCCTTTCTGTTTCTCATTTTTTACTTCTTGGCTGCCGTGGGTGGAGCAGCTCCTCCAGCACACACTGCTGCCACGATTACCACACTACCACTGACCCTAGGCAACAGGGCTTAGTGACTGTGGACTGAAGCCTCTGAAGCCATGAACAGAATAAATGTTTCCTCTTCTTAAGCTGATTTATCTCAGGTATTTTTTTTTTTTTTTTTACAGCAATGGGCAGCTGACAACATACGAGGCCTTCTGGGAAGCCTTCCTCCATACATGCAGGCAGGCAACGTAAAGGCTCACTCCCTCCCCTCCACTCTCATACCACTGGGCTTGCTCTTCAAGTACCAAAAGTCACATGTCTGCATCCTATGAATCCGGCTGAGGCTCAGTTTCCCAAGTAGTCTGAGCAGACTCCTCCTCAGGCCACAGGGGAAAAACCCACTTCTGCAGCAACTGCCAAGTCAGGAGGTGGGAGGTCTAAGGT
>PVJX010027664.1:0-24634 GCA_004027295.1 Dolichotis patagonum | reverse complement strand
AATAGCCTTTGTAATTCCTCTGGTTTGATTCCTGCTTCTTCATTCACATACTTTATTCTTAAGTTATAGATCCTCTTGTCATCTTCCAGTCTTTGTATCTTTACTGCGTGCTCCCTTGTTATTTTTAAGAGATCTTCCCTTTCATGACCCCACATTGCAAGCCTGTGTTCAATTTTTGATAGTCTATCTTTGGTTTCTTTCAAGCAGTTTTGCCAGCTTTCTATGGAGTCTTTAGTTTCCTGATAATCTCTTTGAATCTGTTTCATGAATTCTAGATTTTTCCTGAATTCTTCATTACATTTTTCTCTCCATTTGTGTTCCTCCATTCTTCTGTCTGTGTCTTCTTGAGAGGTGCCCAGCCCTTCTTTTATTCATCTACTTATCTCTTGTTTAATTTGAATTAATATTTCAGTTTTGGTCCCGCTTACAAGGTCCTGAAGATATCTCTTTATGTCCGCTAACACTGTGTTTGATGTTGCATTTTTGCTGCCCTCAGTCTCTTTTGTATTTACCTCTCTTGGATCAATGTTCTCAGGGTTGGGGGCTGGGAGTGTTTTCTTATTTCTCCCTTTCGTCATGTTTTTGGTTCCTTCCATACAAGTGTACAGTATAATTCCCAGACACTTTTCTTGTTGTTTAAGGCTCCTCTAGAGGGCGCAGGCTAGGAGCTTTAGCCCTCTTCAATAGGTTATCAGAGATTAGAGTTCACCCACGGGCAGTGTACTGTACGCTAGCTCTTCCCTTCTGGGCCAGTCAACCTTTGCAGGCCTTCACTGCATCAGTGTGCACTGATCTCAGGGAAATAACTGGGTCCCCGCCAGGGGCGTGGCCTAGTCCAAGCAGATTCCACCAATCCGCTTGGCGAGGGGAGTAACCAGCTGAAGCCACTTCCTTATGGCGTTAGGGCTGTCCTGCCCAAATCCAACATGTCATCCAGTCGGTTTCCCCTTTCCCGTGGGAGGGTCTTATTCCCATCACTCACCGTGTCCCTGAGAACTTCTGGACTGCCCGACCTCCGACTTCAGTGCGGCTGTGGTGGGAATTCACGGTGCCTCTGGGTGGGTCATGTGCAGAGCCAGTCCCGGCGAGCTGCACGCAGGCAAGCTGCACGCAGAGCCGGTCCAGGCAAGCTGCACGCAGAGCCGGTCCAGGCGAGCTGTTCAGTTCCGTGCTCCGGCAGCTCAAGCCAGTCGCTTCAGCGCGGATCACTTGTTCAGGTCGGGCAGAATTCAGGCGTCTCGAGGAGGGTGCCGTGCTCGCTGATCTTATCTTCACTAATAGTAGCCCCAGGACCTCATATTCGAGCAGGTTTTTGCATTTTAGTTTCCTTCTGGGTTGTGAGAGTCTATCTCTCTCTGTTTGGGTCTCTCCAGGGTGTTTTATTCTGGCATTTGAGCTGTCTCTCTCCGAGAGGGTCTCTCTCCTGCTACCTACCAGTCTGCCATCTTGTCTCCTCTCCCCACCCAGAGTTCATAAATGAATAAAATCGACAAAACTTCACAGAGGAAAAATAAAACTTAACAGTCTTCAATGTCTGAAAGGATGCCAGACTCACTCATAATAAAAGAAATGACCCATGTCCCCTAATGAGACAGATGATTCAAGCACTCTCACTACTTTCTGTAGTTGGCACCAGCGTACCCCCAGGGAAGTGAAGGTAAATCTAGTAGTGCACAAGTGAGCCACAGGGGTGAGGCTACAACCCAGAACTGTTCATTCTACACACATGCTGCATGGAGCATGCTGCGTGGTACATAAGGGCAAGAAAACCCAGCATCACCATTCTGTATAAGGAAGACTGAAAGCACCAACACTCCCATCAACAGATGACTATGACGACGTGGACACATTCACACCATGAGATACTGTGCTGGAACGAAGAAAAAGACAGCACTGTGCAGAGGCCAAGACCTCCTCCCCTCTTCACATCAGCAACCTGATGTGTGAGGTGGGGAAGCAAGGGGCAAAAATATATCATATGACTTATAAAAGAAAAAGAGAAAATGCAAAAACACACATTAGGATTTGCATGATGTGCATCAAGAGGCTCTGAAAGGTTTTATCAGAAAGATAACACAAGCAGTATCGCCAGTAGAGACCAGGGTTGTGCCCAAGATGTGGAGACTTTTAACTTCCTACTGTATCCTTCCTTACAAGTTTCTACTGTTAGACTACATAAACAATGCAAAATACTACAATAAAAGGGCCTAAGTTCAACTGTAGACTATCCCCACTGTGAAACACAACTGAGCAATGAAGGGAACTACTTACACACACAGTGGCCCCAGGAACTGTGAGCGAACTGACAACAAACAGGAAAGCCAATCCCCAGAGATTGCATACTACATAATTCCATTTCTACAACACTCTCGAGATGAGTTTACAAAAAAAAAGGCTCCTGAATATTAAAGAACAGGGCAAAAACAAAGAAATGTGAGTGGAGAGGGGTTAAAAGGAAGGGAACCTCCTGGTGACAGACAGCATAGGCATCTCAGCTGCACCTATCCCTCTCTTGGCTGTGTTAGTCTACTAACTGCAACACCACTGGGGAAACCAGGTAGAGTGATAGAGCCTCTATTACTTCTTACACCACCCCTGGTCTCAGATGCCCATCTATATGGTGGGTGGAGAGGATTAGTAGCCAGTTAGAGAATTCACTGGCTCCACCATCATTCCTTCAAACACAGTAGATTTTGTCTCATGTCTACTATGAGAAGTTTATGCAGAACTCATGAAAAAGATGAGTGGATCAAATCAGAGACACTCTGGGGAATGGAAGGGCTAGTCAGGCAGCAGAAGTGACTTGAGCACTTACAGTTCTGAGGAACACCTCAAACTCACTTACCTAGAACCACTTCCCCCATATAGGTCCCATAATTCTAAGGAAGAAGCGTGGGAAAGTGAGACCACAGGTGTGACAACAGTTGAACTCAGACTCCCAACTCTGCTTTTTCCTGCTTTGAGATCTTGGGAAAAACATCACCTCTTGGGCCAGAGAAAAAGTAACTCCTAATACCCTTCTTTTATCAAAAACACCAGGGTCATCAGGCCACTCAGTTGTGAGCTTCAGGATATTCTTTGGGATCACTATAGCACTACCCATGTCCCACCCACCAGACTGGGCTCTCCATTTCCCCTGCCAAATGTTCCTGAGCTCATAGTAGCTGGGCTGTCCCCACACCAAGAAAGTAGCAGAACCTTAAAAACAAGTCCCCAGGCAACAAATCTAGGCAGGTCACTGATTTCTGCAAACTACAGCTTCCCTCTTGCAAAATGGAGATAAGGGTGCTGCTTTGGATGCTATTCTGCAGAGTCAGTATCTGCCTATGTAGAGCATACACTGTTACTGTCCCCCACCCCTTCCTGTCATTTTGGAGAGTAGAGGCACATTGGGGGCTTATGAGCCAAAAGGTGAGGCACTGTTCTCCAGAATCATTAAATCATGGCTAAACAAGTATTTATTGAGTACCCATTCTGTGTTTTCTCATGCTGGGACCACAGAGATGGAAAAGACTGTCTGGCCCTGGAGGCAGGCACAGAAGAAACAAACACAGAAACAAATTACTGCAATCAACAAGGAAGGAGCCAGCCTAAGACATTTTATTTGCATGTTGAGCTTTTTATCTGCCTTGGCTTCCCCCAAAAGAAATGCAGATGCCAGGAAAAGCCAGGGTGCCAGGCCCTCAAAAACTGGCAGGGCTTCTTTATGGCAGCACTGAGCTGAGATCTGAAAACTAGGATGAAGGTCACCAAATGAGACCATTTCAGTCAGGGAGGTAGCCCTAGCAAAGACACCAGAGGACAGACTGGGGGCAGCCTTGAGAAGTAATCCCAGCAGGTTTCCAAGGATAGAAAGACCAGGAAAAGATTTCTTACTGTTAATATTTTTTTAATTCTGTATTATTTCTACCTTTGTTCTGTTTTGTCTTGTTTTTTCTTTTTGCTTTAAATAATTTTTTAAAAAGACCAAGAAAAGTTGCAATGAGTCCAGCTTTACGACACAAGGACAGGACACCTGCAAGGATTCTCAACCAGGAGTGACAGAGCCACAGTGATATCTTGGTTAGATGAGCCAGAATATTAAGAGTGCATTGGGGGACCAGGTTAGAGGCTGTGAGCTAGCTGAAACACTCTGTCAACTGAAGACTTTCTAAACCCTATACCAGGAAGAAACAGAACTGATAGCCTCCCTTGCCCCAATCTCTGCCTCCCTGCCCACCTCCACACCGTGCTCATTAGCACCCTGGCTGTGGGTGATGCAGCAGGGGAAGAAGGCCAGACTGGAAAAATGAATCTGGCTCCTCATTAGCACTGCCTTAAAAGCCTGTACTGAGAGGGCAGCCAAGCCCAGGAAGGGGGCTGTTGTATTGTGTGTTTTTTAATGCTGGGAAAGATTGATTCTGAGCTTTTGGCTCAAAAGTATGTCCCTTTCCAAAGACTAAACAAGAATGAATTACAGATCTGGGTGGAAGGCAGCCAAAGGTGCTGGAGTGGGGAGCACACCCACTAGCATAGATTTCTTACGGTCCTTGGTGCCCACAGTTACTTTTAATGCCGTGCACCATCAAATGCCTGCCCTTTGTGTTTCCTAACCATATCCCCCCCATGAGTGTACATCATCTGATGTTCGGTGCAGGCCCATCTGTACCCTGAAGACTATGCCCAGGGTTAGCCACCAGCAATGGAAGGACAGACAGACATGGACAGATGGATGCCCTGAGTATAACAGCTGCCCCAAATCTTTGGCAATACCTGCCTCAGTGACTCACCACCTTCCACAGTCCTGAGGTAGTCACACCCACAAGTTAGTTACACCTTTCACAGGCCATGATCAGTCACTGACACCCAAGGTGCTCATTCCACCCACATCACACACCTCTCACTGAGAACAAGTCTCCTGATCTCTGCTCAGCCTCCACTACTCAAGGGAAATATTAACTAGCACCACTTGAGTCCTAAAGCCCTCAAACTATGGCCACATTCTCCTTGAGAATGTCATCTCGACAGGGAATGAGGCCAGGAATGAGTCTTCATTAGTGTAATAACCACTGTTACTAAAATGTCCTCCAACTCACAGGACACCTTTCAAGTTTGTGAAGGTTTCTCCAATCTGGCCCTCAGAAGAAGTAACACAAGCAGGAACACAAGGCAGGCACAAGGTAGCGCAGTGATCTGTACTGTGGGCTCTAGTGTAAGAATGCTGGGGTTCAGGTCATGGCTGGTACTTTACCAGCCCTGTGAGCTGGTATAAGTCACTCAACCTCATAGCCTCTGTTGATCTGTATACGGAATCTCGCAGGTATCTGGCAGATACTCAGGGTCAAGAGACAGTGGTAGCCAATGCTAGCCCAAAGACAGTGAAGATGGTCAGGTCTATGCCACTGCTAAAAGCAGATCACACTCTGACCATTTTCGCAGAGCAGGCTCTCCGGAGTGGGCACCAGGACAAGGCAGCCCAGAGAGCAATGCAGAAGAGGAATAGCTCCACTGACCCTGGGGGCTGTGCTTCCTCACTTCCCACAGTCCCTTTGAGCTTTGGGAATTCCTGACTACACCTCTCAAGTAACATCTAAAAGTGCCCTGAACGCCTGTATGTCTAAGATGACATACTGCTACCTACCCTCAGAGAGACTGATCTAAGATCAGACCAATGTCATGAAAGGGCAGGGAGGACCAATGAGTGACACAGGTAGGATCCCACAGCTAACATGCTACAAGGCTGTGCTCAAAAAAAAAAAAAATACTGCACAAGGCAGGGCCAGGTCCCAGACTTTCTTTCTCTCAGGGAAAATAAGAGGCAGACAATATAATAATCTTCCATTAATCAGTGGAAGAAAATGATAAAGGTTTATTAGGCTGAAGCACTTGGCCAGGCTCTCACAGGACTGGCCATGCTCACTGGTTTTGAGTCAGGAAAAGCCACTCTCTCTCTCGAGCCCAGAGGCCAGCATTGCCAGGATAATAAACAGCCCCTGAGGAGTGGAAGAAGGACCCAGCTGCCCATCAAACCTATCAATCCACCAAAAGGTGTACAGTGCTTCTGCCACCATGAGGGACCACCCCACAACAACAAGCCATGAATCACGGACAGTCCTGGACTGTGGGCTCCAGCCATAGGCTCTGAGTGGGCTCTGGCGCAGACCCCAGAGCCCTCCCCACAAAACCACCTCAGCACAAATAAGCTGGTCCTCAACTGCTTAGCACAGAGCCATGCAAAGGCCAGGCCTCCTGCCTGCCCAAGTGCTCACAGGCTGCCCTACTTGGCACAGCCTGCTAGGAGTCCCAACCACACAACTAGCCCAGGGCCTTCCTCTGCTTGTAGCAGTCATTCTCCTCACCCTACCTCAGCTAAAAACCACCTAGTCTTCAGGACTAACCTCTGGCTTCAGTGGCATCCAGAAGCCTTTCTGGTATATCCCTGCACACACACTGAGGGTATGGTACCCCCTCTGTGCCCCCTCATGGTAGTGTCCCCAGTGAACCGAGGAGGGACTGTTGGCCATTATGTCCTAAACCTCACACAAGGCCCAGCCTCTGACACCCTTCCAAATTCACAACAGGCGCCTTGACTGCAGAGGCCCTGCCAGTGACCCAAAGCCACTCCAGTAGACTATTTTGGTAGTGGTCCATGTCCTAACAGCATCTACCCACATTTCAAGCCAAGCACAGAGTCATCTTTAATCTTCCCCAGACTCAGCCAGCCTCAGATTAACATAGAATACTACATTTGGGACAAAGCCAGGCAATGGCTTTGATATGCTCTTGAGGACAGGCTTCTGTTTAACCTAGGGAACTCTGAACCAAGATCTCCACCCCAACTCAACTCCTCACATAAAGACACCCTGAGCACAAAACATCTTCAGAAAACTATTCAAGGTACCTGGTTTGTACCTCTTCTACGCCAGAGGACTCAGGCCATGACAACTTTCCCAATGGAAGGTTCTAGATGGTTCTAGTGCAGCATTAACAGGAAGTATGGTTCAGGGTCATCCCTGGGCCACAGCTGGATGTGGTGGTGGCAGACATACAGACTCGAAATCAAAGGACTGCAGAATCTACTGTAAGTGTTCTTCTCTGCCCAACTCAATGTACTGCAATGGGACAGGATTAGGATGCTCCAAGCACAGAGTAAAAATCCAAAATTCAGAAGTGACAGCAAATAACTGAAAGTAATACCCCTCAAGTAAACAGCACAAACCATACATCCTCTCTTTTAGTCTTCCGGTCACTCAGTCTCCCATTCACAGATCTGACAAGTATTCAGGGCACAAAGGCAAACAGATGACTCCAAAGAGGTCTACCATAAGATTGCACACCAGCCAATTATTACTGATGCTGCACAAAATCAAATTTTTAAGAACATAATGAATTTTAGCTGGACTGAGCCACACAGGCCAAAATCCACTCAAACCATCTAAATAAATACTGTAGCCATAGGTAAACCTATGTGCATTAAAAGAGAAAGCCTACACCTCAGCCAACTGTTCATTTGTCCCAAACACTACTCAGAGCAATAAAATGCCAACAACCTCAGAAGCAACATAGATCAGGGGTCCAGTGGACAATGGTTAAGCAATTCAGGCAAGTTTGCCTTCCTTTGCTGCAGTCTCTTCATTGCAAAATATAAGTCACGTAGGTCCTTCTTCCAGAGTTGCTGAGCACAAGAACTTAGCATAGATCAGGCCTCCAGAACTCCTAAGTGTCTCAATAGTATCTTAGCATTACCCCTGAAAAATGCTTCTATTATCCCTGTCAACCAGACCTTGCCCTGCCACCTGGCCTAATTCAAACTCTACACATTGAGAATGTCCCTCTTTAGGGTCCCCATCACATATCAAAGTCTGGCTGTCAATGGCTGGATACACCTCTGTAGTCATGATTTATGCATCTTTTCTCTCCACTTGGAAGGTAAGACCCCTACTCCCTGCTTGGAGCTTGCTAAGTTTTGAACTTCCACACCTGTGCTTCTTTTCTCTGCCTTCTCCTTGTGCAGCGTCCTCACTTGTTAAAATCTGTTGGGTGCTCACCTGCTTTAGATGTTGCACTGGGTGCTCAGGTCAATCAGAGCAGAGGTGTCTACACAGAAGGGATTCACAGATATGTGTGGAAGACAAACATGGGAGTATAAGGGCATTCCAAGTATGCACATGCACACACACACACACACACACACACACACACATTTTAAAAAAACATGGAATATGCAGGAAAAGAGAACCTCTGCAGTGTTGGGGCATATGAAGCAAGAATCAGAAGAAATAACTGTAGCTTAAGTATGAGTCACATCCTGACCTTCAAGCTACAGGAAATGGAAAGCTATGAAAATAATGTAGGGATGGACACCTGACTGCCTGCCCACAAGCATTCTGGAACTAAGCTGTGGCCCCTATGCCTGCAGAGGACCAGACACATGAGCACCCAGGGAAGGCTAGCTGGGCAATCCAGACAGCAACAAGTTGCCAGAGTACACCGACACAGGTCTGGAAAAGGGAGAAAGGATGGAAGTGACCCAGCTAAAACTCAACCTCTTGTACAAAACATAAGATTTACCAGTCTCCTACAGTCATGTGCAATCACAGCTTGGCTCCTAACCCCAAACCACTCTTGTATCCAGGCACTCACTGAACATTTCTACAAAGGGCTGACAGGAAAGTACAGTTTTATTCACCCAAAGCACTTCACAATAACAGGCTTCACCTGCACATTTCAACCTACAACTCAGTGTCCACTCTGAGGATATGCTAAAGAACAATCTCAATCGCTGCCTCATTGATACCATGAATGCAGAAAACAAGCAAAGAAGTGGAGATGACAACATATGGAGTACTGAGGAGGACAGGAGACAGAATCAGACAGGAAATATGGGGGAGAGCGCTCAAGAAAGTGAACCAGTTCCAGATGAGCCCAGACCTGCAATGGAGCTGCCTTCAGACCAGGACATAAGGGCAAGGCAAGCTAGAGCACGAGCAAAAAAGGAAAGGGTGCCAAGTGTAGCTGAAATGGTAGCAGACAGGATGAGGGGCAGAGGAACAGCACCCTGACCTACATAACTTTCTGTAATGACTGCAAAAATCCTTACCTGCACTGTCCAACCGGCAGCCACAAATCAACGTGGTGTCATTTTAATGGCTACACACAGCTAGTAGCTGCCACCCCGGACATCAGAGAGAACTTCCAGGACCAGGGAAGAAGTGAAACCTGTGTCTACAAGCAACAGGTGGCTCTTGGGGGATTTCTACCAAGATGGCCTGGATCTGAGCCACCTGGAAGCACCAGGGCATAACCCAGCCACCAGTACCTTTCAGGCAACTTACACAGCCAAAAGGACAGAGGAAATGCACACGGGCTAGAGAATGAAGTAGGCTCCTAGGAGCTGTAAAGATCACCCCTTGCCGTTAACAAGTAGGCGTGGAAGTGGCACCCAGTCTGGGCACAGATCTCAACTGCGGGCAGCGGGGTGCGCGGACCACTAACAGGTTCCAGGCCAGAGAAATCTCCCGGGCCCACCCACCCCAAAGGCTGCGCCTGGGGATACTGGTCCTTCTTGCTGCTGCCCCCTCCCAACCCCGGATCCTCACGGAGGTGACTTCGATTCTTTACTCTGATCCCTCACTCTAGCTGTCTAGGTGCCTCACTGCAGCGCCACCACGACCCTTCACTTAGGCCTCACTTGCCAGGCCTCCAGACCCTTCTGCCACCCTACACACCTGCGGCTACACTTAGCTACCTCGCTCCGCTCCCGTTCCGCCCCTGCCCCTACCTCGCCCGCCCCTTCCCCGCCCCCACCGGCGTAGCTCCGCCCTGTTTTCAAAAGCTGTGGTAACCAGCTGGGCAACCGCTCCCCGCCCCGCAGCCTTACCGCCCCGCTGCCAGTGCTCCCCCTTTTCCCTCACCTGCACGGACTCCGGGTTGCCCTCCTCGCCTCGCAGTGGGAGGGCGATGCTGGGCGTGCCGGGCACCCAAACATCACGTGGTGGCCTCACGAGCCAATGGCGCGCGTCCGTCTCAAATTCACAGGCTGTGAATCCCAAAGTGCCCCGCGCTCCGGGAATCGGCGCTAACGGCGTCCGGCGCGACCAAAAGACCGGGCGGGCGTGCTCGCGGCGCTGATGTGGTGGTGCGTGCGAAGGTGGAGGTGGCCAATCTCACCAGGCGCTGGCACACCAGCCTGGAAGTGAGGGCTCCCGCGGGTGTTCGGCCTGGAGGGTGCTCCATGGAAGAGCAGGAGCTGGTAGAGACTCAAAAAGAGTAAAGTGAGGCACGAGACGGTTGAAGGGCCTTAGCTCACAAACAGCAAGCAGAATAGGGAGGCCCCTTTGGAGACCCCCTGAGGCCCATTCCCACCTTTATCAGAGCCCAGACGTAGGGCTTTCGGCCCCTTCACCTTCCAGTGACTCAAGCAGAAAAGAACGTACCAGGGAGTAAGCTGGCCTGTGTGTGGAGATGGGGCTGATGGGTCAGCCACAGTCACTTCTCAGCCTGTGTCTCCACTGGTGAACAAAAAACAGCACCCATAGCAGAAGAGCCAGTCTGTAAGCCTGACCAACAACGTGGTCCTCCCTGCAGCTATATCGTTCAATGGTGGCCACCCCTGCCCCCAACAGGGTTACACACTTTCTCTAAGCCCTGGGCACCCTGACACAGAGCCACTGAGCACGGGGTAGAGGTCAGGCCTCTGCACCTCCAGGTGTCCACCATGATCATAGTCAGGAGTGTCACCGGACACTCTCCCTGGAGGACCTGGGCAGGGGTTCTCTGAGTCCAGAACTGGGTGTTAGGTGGAATTTCCCAGGGTAAATTCTGATTCCTGATGATTATGAGCTCCCTATGTGTTTGTAAATGTGAGAGCATGTGAACAAGCACACGTGCACATGACAGTCCATGACTACCAATGTGTGTAAACAAGCTCTGTGTACTTAAACATGAGGATATGCTGATGGACACTGCACAATACAGGTGCCCACGAGCACTTGTGTGAGCAAACACTGAGCAGATGTCACAAGAACAATCAGTATACATGGACAGGGTGCATGCACAATCAGGTGTGCATGCACAGGGTGTTAGTGTGCATGTAAGTAGACACTGGCAAAAGCGTGTGTCAGGGCACACACATGGGAGCAGTTGTGTGACGCAAGCATGTATATATGTGGGCAGGATAGGAGAGAAGACAAAAGGAAGAGAGGCAGGAAGAAAGACTTCTCCAGGAACTCATTCCTGCAATGGGGATTAAGGTGAATGAAGATTAAGGAGAACACCAAATAATTATCCCACAGCTTCTTTGGGGCCCAGACCTGAGATGAGGATTCCCTGGCTCTCTTCACTGCCCCTTGTGGGTGGGGCTGTTGCATGACATCAGGGCAACTCTGGGCTCTAGCGTGGCACTTGAGAGAATTCCCAGGAAAGATGCCTGCTCCCAGATAGATCACAGAGACCACCAGCAGGAGTGATTGGAATAGGCCATTAACAGTGGGCTCTCTCACCATGGGTCACAGTCGACTTCTCAGCTGGCAGCCCATTAAGCTGGATCTGCCTTTCCAGGCCCAGGCTCAGGTTGGGATGGTTGGAGGCCTTTAGAAGGAATCTGGATTTGACACCCACTAACACTTCCCTAGAGGCTCCTTGCCCCCTGAGAAGCAACATTGCCTGCGCTGTTGGCACTGCCTTTCCAGACCCGACAGTGTCAGCCATAGGTCCTCAGTGAGCACCTGTACCCTCCCACCCTCTTGCTTCACTCCACCCCGTATCTTCTGTTCCAACTTGTCACAGCCTGCATTCTCCCACTTGCTTATTGATTCTTCATCAAATTCTGCAGAGCATGTAATATTACTGTCGCCCATGTCCCCATCATTCCCTGTCAACAGAACCCCAGTTCTATGCAAGATAGCAAAGTGCCCAGCCTTGCTGGCAGCTGGAGCTGGCCGTGTGACACTTCTTGGCCAGGGATTGACCAAAGGAGCCCAGTGAGTCTCCAACCCTCCAGAAGTAAATGCTATAGCTAACTAGCCCATCTCACTGCCTTTGTCCTTTATTCTCACTCCAGCATAGGATGTGAGCATCCCACAGGAGGGTACCAAGGACAGCAGCCATTCTGCCAGCTGGGCACAGAGTGTGAGGCTGAGGACCTGGAGCCACTACATGGCATGTCTGATTCTACATGCCAGCCCCCTTACTGAGGGAAAGAACTAAAGCCTTGCTTCTCTTTTGCCCTGTCTGATTTGGTGTGATTGGCCCTTCCCACCGCTGCTGACCTTGTACAGCTTGAGCCTCTGCAATTCATGCAGCTTGAGCTTTGGCCACCTCACTATGTCCCCACTATCATATTACCAGCATGGGGTGTTGACTGGGGACTGGGTGGGTCATTGCCAAATATCCCTCATCATGGGCCAAGCCTCTGGAAACCCATAGTGAATGTGTATGCTCTTGTTGTCTTGAGTAGATGCCAGGCACCAATGCCAGGCACCAGAGCTAAAAATATGGGATGATACCCTCAGGGTATCTCAAAGATGAAAAAGGAAACAGACGGGCCTAAAAGAATCCTCCACTTGGCCACAAGTCTGTTGTTAGAAGTTTGTATGAAGAAACAGTACACTCTTCCCTGAGTATTGGAGAAGTTTCCTGGGGAGTATTTTGGCTGGGTGCTGAAGGATGAGCAGGAGTTTACCAGGCAGGAGCAATGTGAATCTAACATGGCTGCTACAGAAGATTATCACATCTGCCTGTCACACTTGCCTGTTGGGTCAGTCTCTGCCCAAAGTCTTATTCTAAAACTAATAGAAATTTACCAGTTTCTCTCCTTCCTTCCCTTTCCCCTCCTCCACACCATCTATCCACATACACATAGAAATATAGTCCCACACAGTCCTTCTAGTTATGGAATCCAAAAATTCACCCTGCTGTGCTAAAACAAACCCCCATCCCCGCCCCAGAAACCAAAAATAGCCCCCACCACTGCACACAGAGAAATGCAGTAATGAGATGCTGATGAGAGAAAGGTAAAATCAGAGAAAACAGTGTTCTGCAAAACCACAACAGTCTGTGCTTCCAGGGTCCCCTCCCCTTGACTGTAATGAAAAAGCTCACAGCAGCACTGTGTGTGGGAGGAAAGCAGCCACAGCCCCACCTTGGGTTGTTCGTGGAAATAGGAGGGTCACGGAGGGAGGCAGCCAGGCCTTGCTTCCCACGGCCCTGTGCCACTCACTCTGGTCCCTTGCTCAGCTTGGTGTGCTCACCTGCTCTGGTCTGGGGACATGTACAGTCATGCCAGGACCCCGTACAAACACCTGCCCAGGTCCCAGGCCCTGCCTGCAGCAAAAAGCTTTCCTGGTTGTATTCAGGCCTTCTGGCTAGATGCCACTCTCTTGCTTTTGAGGATGTGACTTCAGTGTCCCTGTCACCCACTCCAGAAGCCCTCCTAGTCCTCAGTCTTGCTCCACAGGTACCCCTTCCCTCCTGAACCACACTGTCCATATTGTCTCCCCCAATCCCAAATCTAAGGCTCCTTGTTGGTGGGAACTGGAACATTGTTAGTTTTCCTTGTGTGTTTGCTGAGCGAATGAATAAGCTAGAGTGGTTGAGCTGGAAGGAATTTGAAATCATTAGAATAACCTGAGTAAACTGATCCTTGCAGCAGGATTTCCAGGGCCACCGAGCGGCAGCAGGATTGAACAGAGCCCAAGGCTCTTTCCCTCTCATAGGGGTGGTAAAAGTCCCTAAGGGCTGAAGTTAGTGCCCACATTAAAACAGTTCCTTCCTTATCCTTGGGTCTCCTCTGCTCCCTCCATCTCCATACTCTCTAAACTTTAGCTGTTCCTTCGAGGGTTGCCACCAGAGGAAGAAAGGGGTCTGGGGACAGGAGAGTGAAAGCTGAGGGTTCAGCCAGGCATTTCCTTGGGGCTCTGGATGAGGAACCAGGATGCACCAGCATTAGGATAGACAAGCATATCTGGCAACATGGCCACTCCAACTCTCTGTCCTCTGTGTTTACCAAGGTGGAGGAAAAGAACCAATAGGTATTATAGATTATGGGGACATGGCATAGCTCCCCTGGGACAAACAGGACAGGGACTGGGGCAATGCAACCCAATGGTGGAGACCACATTGATCCAGAGTGGCTCCTCTGCATCTGACTCTGCAGGACCATGGGAAGAGACAAGTCCTCATCCTAGAAAAGCATTCAGGCCCCTAGCTGGCCAAAAGCAGAGTGACTTTAGTGGTGAGATTAAGGCAGCCCCACTGAGCAGCCATGGGGCCCTCACAAGGGCAGCCCTAGTCCTAGCATCCTCCTTTCTCCCCACCTGAAAAGAGGGATGTCAGCCTCAGTCCTGTTTCCCAGTGGGACACCCATCCCAACAAGAGGGCAGAGCATGGCCTTTTGGCTCAGAGTCAGACCAAGTAGCCTATGGTCCACCTACCAGGAGCCCTTTATGGCTCTGGAGAGGCCAGGCCATTACACGAGGGCTTCCTGTCCTGTCCCTCTGCTATCCCTCTAGCCAGGTTCTCCTCTGGCCCTACCTGACTCCTGATCACAACTCTAATCCACCATGCTGCTCCTGAAATCAACGTATCCCAGAAGTTTCTCTACACTAGGCCTGTTCCCATGTGTGGGTGGGCAGCTGGTTGGCAGGCCCTGTCCTGACAAAGGCATCTGTGCTACCAGGCAGGATGGGTGGCTAAGACCATTAGCTGGAGGTTGGCAGAAACTGTTTGCCCCTCTCTGCTCCATGGGAATGTGCAGGAGGGTTGGTGTCTCTCCTGACCCTAAAACCTACAACTGGGGCACAATCTTGATCTCTCCATCTCACTGTCAGCCTCATCTCTCCACCCGGGATCCCAGGGTGGGGGTCCCCTTCAGTATTTGCAAATCTCCAAATTGCCATTCAAAGCCTGCTGAGGGTTTGAACACCTTCTCAAACACACACACACCCCCAGCACAATCTTACATGGGCACAGACATGTGAGAAGCTCTGCTCACCTTCCAATAGAGGAAGACCCTGCTCCTGCTGCTCTGTCCAGGAATGCTGGGTCTCCTGCACCCATAGAGGAAACCCTCCACTGGGCTGTGGCAGCAACAAGGCTCCCAGGAAAGAAGTAATCTGGGAAACACTCTCACCTGTGGTCCTGCTGTGCCAAGGCTGCTTACACATATATGTCCCTGACTCACGGTGACAGGTAGTCATGATGACAGCTGAACAACTCTAGTTTGTTCTAGCTGCCATGTGACCAGCTGACCCCACCATCCAGCCTGGTCCCAGGTAAGTGATGGCTTCCAGAAGTACCAGGGCTTCTGATCACAGAGCTGAACAAATAATTCACCAACCCACTGTTCAGAACCCAGTTCTTCCTCTTCCTTTCTGTGTGACCTTAAGCTAGCTACTGTACTTCTCTGAACCTCAGAGCCTTATCAGGAGAAATAGGACCCAAGACCAATCATGCAGAAATGCGTCCACAAGGTTTGGCTCCAGTGGCAGGGCCATAATTGGGGGTTTCTGGATTTTATGCCCTCCATCCTAACCCACCATGATACCTCCATCAGCCCTTTGTGGGCTATTCCAGGTCCCATCCTGATCCACATCTTGGCAGATGTGAAATATTTAGGAGACATGCTTTTTCAGGATGCTTTCTGCCCTCTACTACCTGCCAATCCCTACCCTACCTCAAAGATGGGTAGAACACCCCTCCCCACATCATTTGGAGGGTATAAAACTTGAAAACCCTAGCACTACCCATCATTCCACATCCCCATCCACTGTCTGTTCTTTTGCCTGACAAGCATTTACAGAGGGCCCGGGTGCTGGGAAGCAGAGACCCAGCAGCGAAGTTCCACCCTCTCTTGAGGAGACACAGGACTCAGGACTGGATCACATGCACCTGGATGCTCACACCATTTCTCAGGCAGGAAAACTGAGACCATAATAAAGTGTTACACTGATGCTTTGCTCCATAACAGAAAAAGGAAGATGTGCAGACCACCCATGGAAAGGAAGATGGAGCCCTCCAGAGGTCCTGAGCTGAGAATCACTCCACTACAAGCCTACTGTGTCTGTCACTCTGCCCAGGTCCACTCACTGGCCTCACAACCCATGAGGTGGGCCTGCACCAGCACAGGAGGTATTGTAATATTGAAAACTGTATTTATAGGGCTTGATGGAGATCAAATAAAGTGGGGAGGAGCCCACTGAGTCACCATCACCAAGCATTTGTGTGGTCTCTATGCTTCTTTTGCCTAGAGAAGACCGTGGGCTAGGACAGGCCAGGGGGCAGAGTTAGGATGGAGCAGGGCACAGAATATCTTTGGACCTGTTAGAGGATGTTTATGGAGCCACATGCTCTAGGGCCCATGGCACACAACCCTGCCAAGGGAGCCTAGCCTCTGCCATCACAGCCCTCTGCCTCTCAATCCCAGATCCCTGTGACCAAGGCCTGTGGCAGTGAAATGCACAGTAAGGTTGCAGCTTAGTGTGTGACTAGTCAGGAATCAGTGTGTGACCAGGTTCAGGGATGATGGTTCAGTGTATCCAGGATCAAGGCTCATATTGTGCCCAGGATTGAGGCTCAACCTGGTCCAGAGAATGGAGGAGTTCCTGCAGCCCTGGAACCCAGGCAGGATCTGTACCACATCTTGCTCAGGATCCTACCTGAATTTGAACTGTCCCCTTCAGGTGCTCCATTGGAAGTGCTGTGAAAAGTGGGCTGCATGGTCTCTCCCTGGGTCAGTCCTCCAGGGGCTTCCCCTCTCTCCACTCAGTCTTATCTGCCTGGAACTCACTGCTGAGGTCAGGTCTACTGGAGCCACATGCTTCACCAGCATGAAAGGAGCCAGAGATGGAGCAGAACCCTTCACTAAGCCTTCTTCAGAGGGCCCAACCCTGTTCCCCCTGCCTTTCCAGCCTTGGCATTTAAAGTGGTTTCCAAAGGGACTAAAGATTCCCAGCAAAGCCCCAGTTTCCATTCCCCCTGCCACAAGTGTTGTCTGCAGTCAACCTAGCTGGTACTGTGAGGCCCAGTATGGCTCACAGCCACCAGGATTAGTCACAGGGGTTGAGTGTGAGCTGCTAGGTTTCAGGTGGTCTTTTTGGCTATCACAGCCCAACATTTCTGGCTCTGGGAGGCCAGGGAAGCAGAATGTTGCTGTTCCTGGGGGAACGGCAAGGAGACCTCTCCACCTACAAGGAAGACATGGGCTTCTAGGGTCCACCCAATGGCCGCTGGGTATAGCAGAAGAGCACATGGCCCATCACACAGCCAGGGGAGAGTGGACAGCACAGTGTAGAAGTGCAGAGAGAAAGCTGGGACTTGGACATTTGGGGAGCTCCTAGTCCACCACCCATCAGCACTTCCACAGAACTCCTGTCTCATATGCACTGTATAGTGAGCCTCTCACATTGCCCTATACCCAGTGCAGGCTGAGAGCTCTGTAACATTTGTTGAGTGACTGGTTGAAAATTGCACAAACCGGGGGAGAAGCAGAGCTGCACAGGCAGCAGGGCTCTTCCTACTCAAGTACAGGCTCTGAATGCATCCCACTGGACCCCCAAACTCCCACCAACACCCCTCTATGGCAGACACCATGATGTCCTACCATCAGCCAAGGGCTCCACTTTCCCTACCCCTTTGTCTGGTCCTGCTTGCTCTATGTGGCCTCATCTCCTTTATGCCTTAGTTCCTAGGTTTGTCTGCCCAGCATCCCAGGCACAGGTGGGAGCTGGAGGGGTGGGGCATAGTATTCTGGAACACAAAGTCTGTGCAATGGGCCTTTCCCCTTACCACATCCGTAGGAGACTGAGGCAGAGGAGGAAAAGTGGCTAATGGCTGGCCATCAATTTTCATGGCATCTCTCATGGCCATGTTTCTGGAGCCCCTGGCTACTGAAGGCCCAAGCCCCAGTTTTCTGGGCCAGGCCTCCACCCAACTGCCAGGCCCCTTGTGCAAGTGTGGACAGCACCATTCACGTGGCCATTCAAAGGTGTGGCCACAGTTCCCAGTGGTGTGGACCACACCTAGGAGGTGAGAACAGGGCTGAGAGCCAGAGAAAAGGATGGGCCACACTCAAATGAGTTGAAGGGACCTGTCCAGGGGAAGGCAATGTCAGAAGCTGACGGCAAAGACCTTGGACTTCAGGGACCGTGGGGTGAGGACTCCACAAATTGGGAAGAACAGGCCTGACATCCAGGCAGGGAGTTTTTCACATAGAGAGGCCAAAGGACATCTTGTCCTCTGGGACTGAGCCTAGCACTGCAGTGACTACAGGAATGAGGCCCTGGATCCCTGTAGACCCTGCCTTGCCCGACTCCCCCCCAACAAAGACCCATTGTCATGCTAACCCTCTGGTCAATCACCAGGGTGTTCTGGGGCTGACTTATGGGTGAGAAGTGGCACTGCCCCCTGCCTCAGAATTCTACTGTCCAGGCCTGCCTCACAGCCATGCCTATTCAGAGTTTTCTAATGACAGAGCTACAGAGGCAGATCTAACCACATTGCTCAGTTTGCAGTTGGCTAGAGGCAAGAGAAGGTGGATGGGAGGAACCCTGGCTGAGACAGAATCCGGGGTAGGCACCAGTCTGCCTGAGTCCACGAGGACAGCGGGGGCTCCTCATTGCTGCAGAAATTGGAAGGGGGGCAAATCACTCTCTCTCCTTGTCCTGTGTTTGGAGACAAATACCCTGGGGGGCTGAAGCAGAGAGAAAGGAGAGTCTGTGTTAATAGTACCAGTGTTCTGGTTCTAGCAAACCTGGGGTGAGCATACTCCCTCCCCCATTGAATGTAGCTGTAAACACCCAAAGAATGCAGGGAGCAGCCCCTGAGGACTCAGAATAGAATTAACATGTGAGCTGGGAGGCTGGGTAGTGCTGTACTCTCAAAGCAGCAGTGGGCCATTCTTCCTTCAGGGTCCTCCAGTCTGAACCAAGGCAGCCTACAGCCTGCCCTGGGCATAGGCATCCATCCTGACAGAGCATGATGGAGGCTGATTCCTCCAGGCCTGGCTCAAGGAGCAAATCAGGGGAGAGAAGGGACAATTCTCCATTCATTCTTCTTTCTTTGTCTCTGTGACCTCAACCCCAACCTCAAGCAATCTATCTGCCATGGCCAGCATAGTAGAAGCACCAGCAGCAGGACCAGTGGCACTTGGAGAGTTGAGGGAAGGACACAACCTCTCTGCCAGGAGATGCAATGCTCTCAAGGTGGTGGGAGAGGCAATATTTTTCTCTACAATACTGAGAGTATCCTTATCCTATGTGATCCCAGATGAGGGCACTGCCATGGGAAGTGCTTAGCAGAGTATCTTAATGAAACAACCTCTTTGGACCACAAGATCACTTTCTGGGGGACAGAAATTATGGGAGAGAAGGTAGGGAGCCTAGGGAGATGATCCATAAAATTGCTTATGATTGCCTAATATTAACCCCAAGCTGAGCACACATGGACCCAGACAGTGTACTCCACACCTGGAAGAAATGTCCATGAGGTGGATAGTTCCCCCAGAAAGGCCACATGGTATACATAGGACAGATGTGCGCAGCACTGCATGTCTTTGAATGCCAGCCTGACACAGAATCACAACCCACAAAGGACTGATCAGAACTGGAGCTGAGACCCCACTGGGCCCACTGGCTGCTAAAACAAGACTTTCTCCATTTCCATAGGGCTTAGACCACATGTAGGATCTTATAAAATAATACAGCTTCCAGGACACATTCAAAATAACTTGGCTTGTGAAGAACAGGAAAAACACAGTTTGTATTTCATCTAACACAAATAGTGACAAGAAGCCAACTTGATACCAAGCAGTTGTTAGAATTCAAACAAACACTTAAAAGTGGTTATTATAAAAATGTTCCAACAAGTAAATATAAACACTCTTGAAATAAATGGAAGGATAGAAATCTCAGAAATATGAGAGAGAAAAAATGAGGAGGGTAGAGAGAAAAAGAGAAATGGAAATATAAGAACTAAGAAATATATAACCAAAATAAAAATAAGATATGCGCTCAATAGCAAGATGAAAATGGTCAAAAAATAACAAGCAACTAGTTAATAAGAGCAGAACTCAATAGGATGTACCAATGTGGCTGACATGATGCAACATGACTGTAATCCTAGCAATCTGGGAAACAGAGGTAGGAGGATCACAAATTCAGGCCTAGCCTAGATAATTTAGCAGCTTAGCCTGTCTCTAAATAAAAAAATAAAAGCAACTGGGGATATAGCTCAGTATCTTCATATATATGTATAATTTTCTTAAAGCTTCCAGTGTGAACAAGGAGAAAATGTTAAAAGAAAAAGCAGTTTCTAGACCTGTGGGATAATGTCTAAAGATCTCAGATGCATGAAATCAGGGTCTCAGAAACACGAGAAAAGAATGTAATGCAGAAAAATATTTGAAGAAATTACGATTGAAAACTTCTCAAACTTAGTAAAACACATAAACCTACATTAGAGAATCCCAAGCACTATAAATTTGAAAAAATTCATTTCTGACACATGTTAATCAAATGCTAAAAACTAAAAATAGAAAAAAGAATCTTGAAAGTAGACAGAAAAGTAATGAATTATTTAAAAGCTAAAAATTATCCAAGTGATGTGTTTCTAATAAAAAAATTATGGGGACTAGAAGGAGGCAGAGGATTTATTATATTCCCAGAGGAAAGAGCTACAACCTGGAACCCACAAGAAAGAGCCTTCATGAATGAAAAGGACAAAGGGACATCCTCAGGTGAAGTTAGACTAACAGACTGCTCTACCATGTCACATCCTATGTGCCTACCATTATCTTGAAATAAAAAGGGATGATGGGGAGACTAGGAAAGATACTTCATGTCTTGGTTACTTTTCTGTCATTGCTGAGACAAAATACCCAACACTCAAAATCAAAAAAGGAAAAGTTTGTTTAGCTCACAGTTTGTGAAAGTTTCAGTTCATAAACAGCTGGTTCCAAGGCAGGGTGGCATGGCACAGGGGCAACACTTCCAGGCATCAGAAGACAGCAAAAGCAGTAAGAGCAAAAGGGTAGGGGGAGCAAACCTCTTTTTCCTCCCTTATATTGTAAGCAGGCTACGCCCTTCACGTGGGTGTATCACTCACAAATCTTGATTTCTTCCTCTTGCACAGGCTCAGAATGTTTACAAAGTGAGGACTCACCCTCCACACTTCTCAGGTTGACACAATGTATCAAGCATTACACTTCACCAAAGGGGTGACAAGTAAACATACATCCAACATCAATATTCCTAAGGACATGCAATTCAAACCACAATAGGATATTACCTATATTAGTCACTTTACTTTCACAGCGACAAAATATGTGGCACTCATAATTTAAGAAGGAAAGGTTAATTTTAATTCATGGTTTCAAAGGTTCAGTCCGTGGTTGTTGAGTCCAAGGCAGCAGAAATGGCTGGGGAAAGAGTGAAGTAGAGGGAAGCTGCTCAAACTGTAGCAGCCAGAAAGCAGAGACAAGGGAAGAGGCTGGGACTAGAATCTATCCTTTCAGCTGGAGGTGGATTAGAGTCTAGTGATCCACCTCCAGCTATGCCTCACCTCCTAACAACACATTCAGCCATGAAATTATCAATGGATGAACCCAATAATGAGAATAACACTCCCATGATCTAACTGCCTATCAAAAGCCCTACCTCTGGACATTTTATATCTAGACCATAAAACCACCTTATGCCTATTAAAAAGGGTAAAACAAAGAAGTCAGAACAGCTGGAAGGAATACAGAGAGGCCTGGCCATGCAGCAAACATTTTGGCCATTTTTTTTTTACAAAGATAGATGGAAGGACTCTGAAATCTAATTCTAGGTGTTTATCTAGCGGAAACAAAAATGTGTATTCACAAAAACCTATACACAGATCTTCAGAGCAATACCCCCAAATTTGCAATACCCCCAAATTGGAAACTATCCAACCTCTCTGCACAAGTGAATGGGTAAGCAGACTCTGTGGCTTCCAGAGGGTGACGTTGTATTGGTGGCTTGGGAACCAACTTTTGTTTTCTGAACAGGGTGGTTGGATTTCTACGCTAAGTAGAGACCAGTTCTTGAAAGATACTTTCATGTGACCATCTTAGAAAGAGAAAACTAAGAAGACATGAGTGGTCATGGGTTAACTTTGTCTTCATGACAAAGGCGGGCAGTGGGGAAGATATAGCTGCAGCATATGCATAGATGAGTCTGTGCTGATGGTTACATGTAAAAATATAGACCATCTAGAGCTTCACATGTGAATTTAATTTTTTATTTTTCTGCAGTACTGAGGATTGAACCTAGGGCCTTGGCAATGATTTTCAGACTGATCTCAGTAAGTTGCCCACTCTGGCCTTGAACATGTCTCAGCCTCAGAGAGCTGAATTAAAATTTTAAGTTTTCTGTCCTGAGGGCCTCAGACCCAGGAAAGTTTATGAGCCCATGGTACAGAGCTTAGGGACATCCCTCTTGGAGCATCTTGGCGGGGAAGCTGGATCTCTCCTCATAATGTCCCAGCCCAAGCCATCTTCCAGTACACTCCTTCCCCACCTATACTACTCACATCCCCAATCCTTCCCCATCTCTGCCTCCTTGTTTTCCCCTGGGTGACCAGCTCCCTATCTGCCCCTTTCCCCACTAGACCAGAGGCCTGAAAGGGGACTACACAGTGTTGAAGAGGAGATGCCATGAAGAGGAGTTGGAGGCCACACAAGGGGCAAAGGAGCAGCCAAGGCTGGGTGGGGACCAGGGCAACAAAAGCCATTGATACCTGTATCACCGTGAAGCCAAGTCTCATCCACTGTCTTCTGGGCCTCTCCTCAGGCCCCAGCATGAGGGCAGGGAATCAGAGATGCTGGATGAAGTTTGAAACCAAGGAAGGAGGTCCTGGCCTTCCCCAGGCTCCAGATTGAGGTGATGGGGTGACTGGCTTCTGTCTACATGGGCTATGTGAAGACTGCTGAACTATGCCAAAATACTTGTTAATTAAATTGCATATCAGTGCCTGCACGGCCAGTGATGTCCACATGGTATGAGTAATCTGGGGCAAAGCAATGAGGGCAGGACAGGTGGGTGGATGATTGTGGAGGCTACAAGGTTGTGTGGACAGCAGGTGCTGGGCACACATGACTCTCCCCATCAGCTTCAGACCTCCATTCCCTCTCTAGACTGAGCTCCTATTGCATGGCCTGCACCAAACTTGGGGTCTTCTTCATCTCAACCCACCCAACTTCCACCACCCAGAGCATCAAATTGACCCCAGATCCCTCTGCATTTCTCCCATCATCATTCTCTGCCATGGCTCCCCACCAAAGAGCAGAGTAACAAGAGTAAGACAGCATTTGGGTCATCCCAGAACCCCTTTGGGACAGACCCTGATGGAATGGTTTGGTGTTTCATGATTCACAGTTGCCTGCAAGGTGGCATCTGTAGATCCCATCATGGGCTTCATCAAGGTGAGAAGCTGCCAGAACAAAGACTTCACTTGCAAGCCTGCCTTACAGTTACATAGCTAATACCTGATGAGTGGTATTTATGGGAAATGATGTACACATCTTCCAGGAAGTGCCCTTAAAGAGCAGCGTAGGCCTTCCTTTTTCATTGCTCCTTCCTGATGGCCATATCTACAAGTAGACCACAAATATATGGTCACAATATATGGTCACTGTGGACCACAAATATATGGTCACTGTGGACCACAAGTTATAGGACACAGGAGGAGGAATAACCATGCAGGACAATGTAGGTGAGGGCCAGGGCCACTGAAGCTATCCCTCTATGAAGCAATCCATCATGAAGACAAAGTTAACCCATGAGCAAGTGGCAAAGCAGGGAGACTAGCAGATAAACAGAGCCAGAGCCCTGAGCTCATATCATATAAAGGCCACTATATCCTGGGCTTTCCATTTACATAGACTGATCCACTCCCTTTGAGATTAAGCTGGATGGACCTGTTTTCTGTTAGAGGGAAGCCAGGTGCTGTGGGAGAAGTGTACACCTTGATTGTCCTGTGTGACACTATCCTGAGGAGAGAAGCAATGGGATGAAGGAAGAAAGGATCTCCATGCCATGGCGAGAGGGTAGATAGGCAGAGCCTTGGCATGTCCTCAGACAAAGTGGGCCTGATGTCCCCTGTGCAGGCAAAAGGGGACAGAGCACCTGACAGTCCTGGGTTCCCAGGCCCAGGCACTTCTCTGCTCTCCATTTGGCCCAATTTAAGATTCTCAAGTAGCACCTCACATCTTTCCTGGAAACATGAATGGCACAACACAACATTTAGATAATCCCTGAGGCTCCCTCATCACACTTCCCAGCTTCTCAGTGCCAGTGAGATATCTCAGGGCCTTCCTCCTCTGCAGCATTTATGCCAGGCATGCACATACATGGTTCACAGTTATGTGAACTGTGTATGTTATGTGTACTGCATAGTAGGGTCTGACACAACCTCACATTTACAGATGTGTGCATATGCATACACATTCACACACAAGCATGCAGTCTGTGTGGTCACTGTGTAGTGACATATGTAAATTCACATACACTTATGCAGACATACACACATGAATGTTGTGTGCACGTTTACAATGATGCAGGGGCACTGCATGTGCACAAAGGAAGAGTTTGTGCATAGGTACACTCCATGTGTTTGGATGCATCTGTGTATACACAAG